>JAJONR010000528.1:0-186962 GCA_029582245.1 Solanum etuberosum
TTAGTATAAATTCAAATTTACGTATCATATCTAAAAAATTAGTGCATGATACATTACTATTTATGTATCTCGTTTAAATTGATAAGTATTGTATTGTTTGCCTTGAAAGATATGTATAACTTACATAATGTATCATTTTGTAGTTGATAATAATGTATCTGATACAATAATGTTGTGAAAGAAGGATGTATGTAAGCTGAAATAAAGTGTATCTATAAATGTATCACAATAAATAAGAATTAAGTTATCAATTAGATACATGAACAAACACAATTCATTAAAGAAATTTGATTATGAAAAACAACAGAAAAAAGAGGAAAATATTAGACGGTATGAAATTTTGGTAAAATTGAAACTAATATTATTATGAGACAATGGGAAGATTAAATAATAATACAAAAATCCTAATCAGTTTCAATGAATGATTAGTTGTTAGAGTCCATAACCAACTCAAATTATGGAAAATTTACAAATAGTATATTAATTATTACCAAATAATTTATTTATTTTTTGCTCCGAGAAATCATTAGTCACCAATATTTCTCCCGACTACCAACAACATATCTCGTTCAAGGTAACAGGGTATTAAGAAAATCGGCATGGGGTTCCGTACCTTATACTGTTAAAAGCGACTCTAAATTACATATAATAAGAATACGTCTTTACTTCACGTCTTTTTCAGATAGGAGAAACTAAGAAAACATATAATCGATGATACATTCAAGTCGTTCCAATCGTTGTTTAATGAACCATGTCACTATTAATACAAGACACTTTCTAGTCGATGTCAGCATCTTCCAGTTCTTCATCCTCCGGTATTTTTTCTAGTCGCGGCCAAAATTTTATTATAAATTTTGGAGTATTTTTAAAAATAGGTAAAAGACTTATAAATATCCTTTTAAATTTTTTTTTGTCTAAAAATATTTTTAACCTACAGAAAAGAGATTGATTTTGAATTTCAAACGTGAATGAGAAAATAACTATCAAAATTATGTGACTAAAAATAAGGAGAGATTTGTGGAGTGAAATAAGGAAGGGATAAATGTTGATTTTGGGAGTTAGGATTTATGTATCCAGGGTTTGGGGTTTTGAGAGTAAAATAAGGAATTTTGGAAAATTTTAGAACTGATAGGAATTAATGGGAATTATAGGGAAAAAAAAAGGTGTGTTTATAGGTAATTTATCCTTATTATATTTCTAGTCTAAGCTATTTTTAAAATTTCCTCTATTTAAATCCATTTCCTAATTGCTTTTGAAAAGACTAATGATAGGCTCCATTTATTACTTTTGTTTTGGATCCATTTATTACATTTCTACATCAATCATTTTTTACCCTCCCAATTAAATTGATGAGCAAAAAGAATCTTGCATTACGTTATACAAATCATACGAGTCTCCCATTTAAACATTACAATGTTTAGAATTTCAAAATTTCCTCAGAATCTTCAGAATTTTTAACTTATTAAAGCAAAGCTTCATGTTAGATGTACTTATACTTGGATCTTATTTTCATCTTTACTCGTTTACTTAAATATTCTATCTTATTTAAATTATGGGATTTTTTTCATTGATAAATCCATACAAGTCACTATTAATAATATAGCAACAATAATATATGGGGTCTGGGGAGGAAGGATGTACACATATCTTATTTCTATCTTTTTTAGGATAAATAGGTTGTTTTTAAAAGCTCATTGGCTTAAAATGCAAGTATTTGACGCATGGTTATAAGAAATGAGACAGTAAATACCAAGATACAAAACAAATGCAGTAATAGATATCAATGTTAGGATTTAAGGGATTGTGAAAACATAAACCATCTAAACATTCATAAATCCTATCAATTATTCATGATCGTAGAACTACATGATTTTCACATATATATAAATGTAGTAATTCAATCAAGAATACATACCCGGATCAGCCATAGTGCTCTTCGAGAATCTTGATTTGAATTGAGCGAAAGCCTTTTTTGTTTATTGTTCTTCATAAATTGTTTTTTTCTCTTGCCTTACACTCTATGAATAACTTTGATGGATAAGACTATATATTTATGGCAGAGAGAGGACCCTTTAAATAAGAGAGTTTTTAACATTATTTCCACTTTTCATCATGGTGAGTAGCGAAGATGATGGGTAGTTTTAAAACTACCAAGTAACTCCTCACTTAATGGGTAGTTGGAAGACTTAATAGGTAGTTGGAAGTTACTTAGTAACTTCCCCACTTCTCCACACATATTTAGGATTTAACTTATATTAATTATTAAACCAAAATATAATTATGTGGGCCATAGAAATTTACAATCAATACACATCAAAGAATAAGAAACTATGTAATAGCTAAATTTCTATTATATAGAAGAGCCAAGATTGGGACAACCAATAACAATTTTGTAATATTAATTAATTTTATTTAAGGGAAAGGTTATTTATATGATTAATGATCAAATAATAATTTCTAAAAGAATTCAATTTTCTTTTTCAAGAGTCATAAAAAGCCTTATTTCATGTGTGGCCCCACACACTCATTTCTTTTTTCATACTCCTCCCCCTTCATCGTATGTAATGTATATTTAACTCTTGACAATTCAAATCTTTCATTTATGTAATACTACCGTAACATATTCAATATAATCCTAAGATCATCCATTATATAATCTTTTTTTAAAGTATATGGTATTCCATTTTTTAGCATAAGTATTCATATAATTTTATTTAAGTGCGTTAATATAAGTATAATAATTCTTTTTATGAATTTGCCGTATAATTTTATGTTATTTCATATAATTTATATTTAAATATTATATATAGGTGGGTGTGGGTAGGTTTAGATTTAGCTCTCTCTTAAATCCTCTATATAATAAAAATACAAAATGAATTTTGGTTATCATCCATGAAATATTTACTAAATCAATGGGGAATTTATGTAATAAAATTAATTTACAAATAAAATTAATTATTTATTATAATATGTCATAACTTATATACTATATCAGTATTTGTGACTTAGATAAAAAAAAAATCATAATTCTAAGGAGGTAAAGAAGATAGTTGATAATTAAAAAAAAATCATGACGAATATTATTTAGAAAAAGTATGGCAAAAATAATTAATGCATAAGTAGAGTTGGAGAAAATACATAACTAATTAACAAAATAAATTTGAAATAGAATAAATACGAAATCAAGAAATTAATCTGACATATAATTATAATCGTATACTAAGAAAAATTCTACAAAAGATAAGCTACGGATTGAACTTCATATAGAAGTGAGATGCATATTTAGTTTTAATTTCTACTACTTGCACATTTAGATTCTAATTAATTAGTGTCATTTGACGATAGTAAAGAGCAGATTAAATCTTAGATTATGAATGATTTACAACTTCTAATTCAACTGTGATAATTAGTTTTCGTATATTGAACATTACAAGATATTTGGTATAATTTTCATATCCTAAGTACACTTTATCTCTTACTGTTCTTATGTTTGCACTAAATGATTTTTAGAGTCATGAATTTCTTTAATCTAAGTCGTTGATCAGAATTTGGTGGACGTCCACGATTGAATATGAGGTTTGATTTAGATGAGATTAACGGCTACAATTAAAGATGGGGTCTTTGATATTGCTACTTAATTAATAAAATACTACACATATTAAATAACTTTCATACAAAATAAACACACTTAAATATTTAAATGTTTAAATAAATAAGTAAAGTAACTTTTCTAAGTTTAGCAACCAATAAATATAATATTAATGAATATTCCCTCTGTCTCATATTAGTTGGTCAGTTGGTCAATTGTTTGTCGGGAATGACAAACATATTAACGAGCAAGACTTCAGACTTTTAATGAAATAAGATGTTCATATTCTCATAAAACTAGTCATTCCATTATATATATATATGTAACTAGTCATTCAACTATATGTAATTCATAATTACTTAATGTAAAAGAATCATTATATCTTATTATATAATGAGAAAGACTCTTTCAAATTAATAAAATGACAGTCATTTGTTGCAATACCATACATTGATTCCTCTTCTTAAAAATCTTGTTGATGAATAATAACTTTTAAATAGTACTAAATTAAGTTTTAGTATCATTTAAATAAAAAACATAAAATTTACTTCATTCTTATATTTCACCATACAAGAAAGTTATAAAATTTATATTAAAAGAGTAGAACATGATATTTGATTTTATATAACTATATATATTTTTCAATTATCATAATTAAATGTTTCCTTTTTAAAATTTTTTTAGTTTGAGTTGTTCAAGTAAGGAAGCAAGCTAAGTTATTACCTTTGGAGCTCTCTCCATTTATTTTAATTGTCACTTTATTTTCATTACTTCACAGCATGTGTTGGCACGGGCCGATCCTACCTAGCTAGTGTTATAAGCAAGAAAAAGTTGTGAGAGTTTAATTAATAAATACTTTCTCTGTTATTTTTACTTATCACTGTTTTACTTGATACATCATTAAGAAAATAATTATTGATATAGATATTTTACCACACTATCTCTATTAATTGATGTTTAGTATTAGGTCTTGAAAAATGATTTGGACAATTAGTATTTAATACTAAGGTAAAATATGGAAAAAGTTAATTGTTTTTTCTTGATATGTCAAAAGTAACAAGTAAAAATGAAAATTTATTTTAGAAATAAGTGACAAGTTAAAGTAAACGAAGGGAGTAATTTCCTTTTAATAGTTGTCGTTTATCTTATTTCATTCTCTTGAATTGTTTGTAAGAAACTAGTTCTTGAACATGTGCATTGCACATGTATCCTATACTAAATAGTATAAATATTTATTCATAAAATTATTCCCTTTATTATCTTTTGGGAAATGTGAAGATCTAGATGCAGCTCGAAATATAATGCGGAAACTCCATCCATCCAAAGATCAAAAGCTCTCATCACTTTCAACATCACCCAATTAAGTGGGTTACAATTCAAGAAAATATGGGAAACACTTGGTGTTTGCAACAAATTTTAAAATGACAGAAAATAAATTACAATCACAAAAAAAATGAAGAAACATAATTTTATTTATCAAGATTGCGGGTACAATTTTGTTCCTCTCTTGATTCTACTCTCCTAAGATTTATCCATGATTCGAGGGCCGTTAGTGGCGTATTTCTCGAACTAGGATGATTTAGATTTGACCTCTATATGAATATTTCATGACTTTTGTGAAATATTCGAGATCTTGATCTTTAAAAATACCCAAGAGTTTATGGGACATTCAAGATGCCTTTTAAGGGAATTTTGTACCCTTTATATAGACGTGAACTAGGGTTTAGGGTTGAGTAGCCTTCAAGAATCCTAATTTGAGTTGAACACAATTTGTAGAGTCCCAACTCGAATTGGTCCCACTGGGCGTGCCAGAATTTGTAGACAATAAAATTCGCGTCGAGAAAACAATAATCAAGAACGGATAATTATGCAACAATCGTATTTATTATTTCAAAGTGCGAGTGTTACAATCTCTATAATTCCTCTGAATTCGCCTTTTCAAATATAAATTCAAGGGCTTTGGAGCTTGATCTTGAATCTTCGATGAACTTGAACTTTGAACTTTATCTTGACTTTTACTTGAATTCAAGGGCTTCGAGCTTTTTCTTGAATCTGATGGTCTTGATCTTGATCGTTCTTGAACTTGAATGCTTGAATTCTTAAACCTTATAGCTTATAGAGAATTCTATGGCGTTTGTACCACGGGTTTTCTCTAGCTTCTTGTTTAGAATTTTCGGTCCTCCTTTCTGAATTATGAGGACCCCTATTTATAGTTTTAAAATAGGGGAGTTGTGATTGGAATAAGATTCCCTTCGGCCATTCAGATTTAAGTGACATGGCATATGGGCTTTATGGAGCGGGCTTTAATTAAATTCATATCTATTGAATTTAAATAATTAACTCAATTATATTAATTCAAAATATTTATTTGGACTAATATATTCATGAATTTAATATAATCCGAATCATTTAATAAATTTTAAATGATTACATTTGGAAAGTTGTATGCAGATTATATGAAACAACATTTTAAAAACCTCTTCTACTATGGTTACTTGGATCAAACCTCCTCTACTCTTTGTTAAGCTTAACAGTGATGGATCGTATATCAATGAAAATTATGGAGGAGGAGGAGTGGTCAAGACGAGTGCAGGTGATCCAGTCATGGCATATTTCATCCCAATGGGTAGAGGTACATGCAAGTAATAGTGCAGAGACAAGTACATTGTTACTTGTCTTAAGTGGTGCATTGATAATAACTTCAGCATGATCATTTGTGAAATTGACTCTTTCATTGTATATAACTTTGTAAATGGCAACTGGAGAATTCCGTGGAGGAGTGAAGGAATCAGAAAATTAGTTATTAACTATGACATCGTTATTATAAGATGAATGACTTTTGTAATCGACCCCCTCAGCAGGAATCCAAATAGGTTCTCAGAGACAGACATGCCCCTTTTCGTCCTTATATCGACCACTTTCTCTTAGACTTTTGTAGTGTGACATATATTAACTTGGTTCCCCTAAAGTTATTGTAGTTTTGCATATCACCCTTGCTCTGGCATTTTACTGTCCTAAATATGCATTAAACAACCCAATCTACCATTTCATACTTGTCTTGCTTGTGTTCATTCAAAAATCCGTTGAAATCTCATCTATCTCGATCGAGCTTCTCCTCCTCATCTCACTAATATCCTCATGATCCTCTACAACCTTTGTGCACCCACGATATCCAAAATCTCTACGACTCTCGGAATGACCAACTCTTCCGGCACGAACTTCCTATCTCATTTTTCATTCAAGAGCTTATGAAAATACATTTGTCATTTGTGTGTGATATGTGTCTTATTTATCAATACTTGAACATTATTTTTCTTAATGCACTTCACTTTATCCAGGTTAAGGATCCTTCTCTCTCGCCGAATCGAGTCTATACAAGGGATAATATTGTAACACCTTGGATTTTGAAAAAAAAAAAGATTTCATTTTTCAGCCACTGATTAGTTTCTACGAATTCATTCTACAGGCCGTAGAAGATCCTACGGACCGTAGATGGCATCTGTAGAAAGTGGGTTTGAGAAAATTGAGTTTCTGAAGTTGAGTCTATGATTGATCAAGACGGTCCGTCGAATGAGCTACGGATCGTAGATAGGTCTCGTAGAAAGGTCCCAGACTCAGTAAAATTTTAGAGTCAAAGTTGACTTCTACGGTTGGGGTCTACGGGCCGTAGACCGGTCTCGTCAAATCTTATTGAAATTTAGAGCTTCAGTACTTGGTCTATGGTTGACCAGTACGAACCGTAGAAAGTTCTACGGTCCGTCGGTCGCACCCGTGGACTGAGTCGTCAGTTATTTTTAAAGATTTTTTTGGGTCTTTTCTCTCTCTGTGTTTAATACCTAAGTTATGTCGTTTTGACTCTATTCTAAGCCCTATATAAGTATTTTAAGTCCTAAAACTACCCAATTCTAAATCGTTCTCCTAAATCCCAAATTCCCTCCAAGTTCCTCCCCAAATAGCAAAGGAAGAAGAAGTTAGGGTTTCACTTCAAGGTCTCCAATTCACCATCGCTTTTGGGCTTTGATCATCAAGGTATGTTAGTTTTCACCAATGGAGTCCTTTCCTCCATTGGGTTCCCAAAGATCCCAATTCTCCTAGTTAAATTCAATTGATCAAAGTTAGGGTTTTCTCCAATCTTCATGGGTTCTTTTCAATTATGATTCAATTGCCTATTTTCTATCTTCTAATGCATGAATTGAAGTATTTACATGATTTTGAGTTGAATTCATATGAACCCATGCATGATTCATGATTTTTGACTATGAACGCATGATGAAGCTTATGAACTATGAATTTATGAAGATATGCATGTTTTTATGAGATTGATGATTATGAATTAAGGATGCTTTTAAATGAAAGTATCAAAGAAAATTGTGAAAGTTTTTCTCACATATTAATATGATCATGATTGTGAATGGATTTCTCACATAAGGATTCATAAGGTTGAAAGGTTTTCTCACCTAAGTTGAATCAAAATTTAAGAAGCTATTCTAAATAACTTTAGCTTGGATTGGTAGCTTAATTGTGTCTTTCCATGGATGATGAAATGAATATGATTAATGACTATTCCGTAGGATTTTACTTAAGACCGAGAAGATATTAAGATGGAGGCTCTCCCGTTAGTAGAGGTCGGGTCTCTAGTAGCAATTCTTTGTTCCTAACTATGTGCCTCCGTATGATGTCTTAGCTAGTGGATCCACGTAAGCCAGAAGTTTAAGGTTGTTGCTTTGGCAAGCAATGACATCTCTTTTAGGTGTGGAATAGACACCGGATTCCATGTTCTAGCTCACATGGTCTATGTCGGTTAATGATAAACATCCCACAATAACGAACTAGATTACTTCCGAGTATCTCACAAAGTGTTTTAAATATGTTAAGCTTGCATTGACCATGATTATGATTTGTGTTTTCTAACCTTTTTATCTTATGATTTAGTTTGGTCATTGCATGTCATGGAAAGTCCTTTTAGCATGATTTCATACTTTTTATGCATTGCTATCATACTTAGTACATTTCATGTACTAATGCATACTTGTGCCTACATTGTTTCACTAATGTAGGGTCTGATGCTCCTACCTCGCACACGTGTGGCTAGTTGATCTCATTGACAATTCGAAGATCAAGAGTTGGTGAGTCCTCATGTTTCGAGGACTATGACACTTTTATTGCTTTTCTTACTTTCAGTTTTCAGACATTTGTATGTGGTGTATGGGTTACGTCCCAACCACCTCTTATGGTGTATTAGATGGCTTGTTGAGACTATGTTAGACTTCCGCTTTGTCAAACTCTTTTGATATGAGAATGCTACTTTTGAAATCTTTATTTCTATTATCTTGTATGATGTATGCTAAATGGTTGTGTAGGGCACTTTGGGGTTCTATACGTCATGTTACGCCTAGGATATACTTTGTGCCATGACAAATATTTTGGAGGAAGAATCTTGACAAAACAATCTTGCAATACTTACATACACCTCTATCACCCTTCTTAAAAAGAAAATAGTTTGTTTGAGCCTTAGCCACCACACTAGGGAAGGTCACAAGTTCTCCTCCCTCTTCTAAAAGCTTGAGTTAGTTATGATCAACTTGAAAACTTTCCCCAAGTCTAAAAAAAGATAAACTCCTCCTTCATTTCTATCACTAAAAAAAGATAAACTGTCATGTACATGATCATCATATGCTTTTGAAGTGATCCCTGTGTGACCATTAAAATCGATTCTCCTTTAAATATAGAGTCAACTGTCAAGATGTATATCTTACAAAAGAAGTCCCTTAAATCGTTAAAGTTTTACTACTACTATTTATCAAAGATGTTACTTTAATATTTGGTCAGTTTTATAACTCCTAAAGCGTTAAATTATTATGGGAATTTTCTTTTCAGAAATAGGGACGGCAGTCATCATAATGTTGACAAAGAGAACACCAAAAAGAAGAAACAAACAAAGAGCAAATCTAATTAGTATATTAGAAAATATACGGAGAAAGAAAAGGCTGGCACCTGCCTTTTTATTATTCTTATTCCTTTCATCAACATAAATTACTATTATTATTATTATTATTATTATTGTGCAGCATGTACAGATGGATTCAAAACTTGTCACAATTCCCATTACAAAAAATTTTTTTAAAAAAATATCTTTTTTCCTATTGTTTTTTCTTCCACTTTCTATTTTCCAACTCTCTTATCTACAACCCTCCCTCCTATAACTTCACATTCCTAACTGTCTTCAATCAAAGTGGATCTTCAATGTATATGCTTACAAATTTTACAAAAACTTATTTTAACTTTATGCCCAGACTCATACTTCTCCAGAAAATCTGGTTTTAATTGGTTTCAACTTCAACCCCATACTTTCTGGTGAGAAAAGCTCCGGAGAGATGCTGGTTGGACTTAAAGGGCTTCTTGGGCTGACATTGCACTGAGACGGTCGATAAAACCCAAATCCCATTAGAAAGTATTCCAGTGGGATCAACATTGCATCTGGCTGCTCTTCAGTCACCATTGAACCACATGCTTGAACCTGAATAACACACACCATTTATTACCTTGTAATCCAATCCTTCACTAGCATGACAAGGGTAAAACAAGTTTGGCACAAACCTCAACTAGCGCGCTGAACCTTCTATCTAACTTTGATGTCATATGGAGAGCCTCAGAATGAAAAGGAGAGCTCTCACCAACAAATATTAAAGAACGACATTTTAGTTTCCGCAAGCCTTGGGTTATGTCTGGTCTCCTGTCAGATAAATAAAACAAGTTTACTCAATATATGTATCAAAACATGGAACTAAGTTAGGTATTTAAGTGGAGAAGGATAGAAGCTAGCCCATTATCTCCTAGTTCTAAAGGCTACGATTAGTCCTAAGGGTTGGCTACAGACCTATTTCTTGGTCATCGACCAAAAAAGGAAAAAGAGAATCAAAAGAAGGAACTGACCAGTGAAGTAGGTCCATCACATGGATGGAGAAATCCCTCGGTCAAACTCCAATGCTCTAGAGAAGAAGGAAATTTACTATCTGACATTAGACTAGCATGCTCCACCCGAAGCCAGACTTGGTAGAATGACTTCTTTGTTTATCATAGGTTAGCAGATACATGGTTGTTCTAAAATTCTATACAGCCACTATAGTAGCAACCTTATGCTATACTGAGCTGTGAGCAGCATCCTATTAGTGTTGAGAGAGAGGGAGAACCACCCAAGACCCAACCCACCTACTTAAGGTGAAAAGTACTGCTCCCCGCAACAAACAAGAAGAAATGAGGAGAAGAAGAGAAGTAAACAGCAGAGATCCCCTTGAAATATCTTTTTGCTGAAGGACTTACTCATTGATAGCTTCGAGCAACCGCAATACATTTGGACTCTGTCTCTCACCTAGCAACTGCAACAAAAATCATACATTTGGTGGAATCAGACAAATGATTAACATTGTCAACAGGGTAATGTCATATGCAAGCTTCTTTATTGCAAAGCATCATACAGGAAATACAGGACTCCAAAAAATTAAACACTTACTCTTCGGCATGCTTGAACTACATCCGATTCTGGAACTTCAACACTGCCGCGGACTTCCTGCAACATCATTAAGCATCCAGTTGAACTCTCCATTAATTATAAAAATATAAGTGGTGGAAAAGAGCAGAAAGGAACCTTGCTAAAGTACCGCAACAGCAGTAACTCCTTCACCAAAGTACACATGCCACAAAAGTAAAGCAGATTTGTCATCACCTGCCATATTGCACAATAAGATGCAAGACACCGTAATTTCAGGTCATCTAGAGGAGCAAGAATCATAATTTACAAATTCATCCTCACATATCTTTAACTATAGGAGAAAGCATTGAAAATGCACCTTATTACACAACCATTCTGTCCAAGAGGGTGCTTTGCACAAGGGGGAAACGAGTATCAAACCCATAACCCTTTGTGTGTATTTTATCTAGAGGGAGAAAAACATTAAAATCTCGTCATCAAATGACCATATCAGGAAAATTTAAATAAATCAGCAAACAGAAATAATACAAACACTTACCGCAAACAAGGTAAGAATATATGCTCCAGCTGTTACACCCATACACATTACTTTACCAAGCCTGAAGAGCGAAGATAAAGGGGTAAAATCAGTTTCAACTTCTCATTAAAACAAGCTAAGCCTATCAAGAAGATTCTACAAAACACACGACAGCTCTTAATGTCATATTGAAGTAAAGAGTCATGCATAATCGTTCTGCCAACCGCTTGATTGTGCAGCACACGCATGAGATATAGAACTGCAGAATTGACAGTGTTGCAAAATGCCTATGCCGAAGAGGCAGCGTATTATAAGGTTATAACAGTAAAGCAGATGCCAAAAAGGAAGGCTCATGATAAATACCTGAAGTAATCAAGCACCTCCACAATCTGGTCTGCTAAATCATCAACCGATAAGACAGGATCATCAAGACTCATGACAGCAGCTCCCAACTGCAAAAACTCTTGACGAATATACAGGGTAAGCAACATTGTGAATAGAAGCATTAACCAAACAATCCACGTGCTACTGTAATGCAATCAATGAGAGTTCAAGTCACAAACCTCATGACCAGGAGGACTTATGTGGTAAATACAGAAGTTATGGAGCAGCAATGAAAATGCTTCTGGACAATAGAATACTCCTTGGAAACAGGACATATCTGTTCAATGACATAGATGCAAGACAGAAAGAGAATTTAGTATTAGATGGTAAAAGAACCACAAAAGCATCAAACACCCTAGATGCCACTAAAAAAGTTGAGATGTTGGAATTTCAATAGATAGACCATGATCCAATATTCCAATTTTTTCAATCAAAACTGGGAAACTATCAGACCTATTTAAGCTTTGCAGAGAAAAAGAAAGCCTGGAACAGACCAAATCAATTTGATTTCATTTAGCATATACTTCTTATTAGAAAGAACATACATAATCATGACTCTAATAGATGACAAAATAAACTGACTTAAGCAATTGAACTGTAAGAGATGACAAAATAAACTGGTTTTACTTACAATTTAAAGCTAAATCGGGATAGGTGATTAGAGCCGGCTTGTCCTGGTCCCCAAAAACAGCAACAGAGACATAACCACGGCCAGTTTTTACAAGGTGCTCCTGAGGAGAAAAATTAGCAAAAACATGATAAGTTTGACAAGGAAAAATATACCTAGATATCATCAAGTAAAACTATAAAGTACAAAGCTTCCGAGTTCTAAAAGTAATCCCACTCTTTCCGCATTCATTATTTTTGATTGGTCCAATTTACACTCTTCTTTTTCTCATTTCTTTACATTTCCAACTTTTCAAAGCAATTTATAAATGAAAATATGTTTTGGGCCTAACCAAGACTGAAAAAACCCGTGTAAAGTTGATATACGGTTAACAAGAGGTCCCCATTTTGCAACTTTTCTAATTAAAACTGGAGTGTGATACGCAAATTTCAAAAGGATTGGAAAACAAACACACAAACCTTCTAAACTAGGTCAAATTTGCATACTTAGAAAGTAGGACAAAAAGAACACATGAACCTTGTAAACTATAACAAACTGCATGTATCAGGAAAAAAAAAACTACTATAACAAACTGCATATATCAGGGAAAAAAAAGATTCGGACAAATAAAGCATGATCAATATAAACTAGCTAGCGAATACGCCAATGATGCCTTGTTTTGCAATATACCCAATGGCATAAACCTTTAGAAGATGAAAAGCAGTTAAATCATATAGAAGTGCAAAGTTCGTTGGGGCTTAAAGTGCAAAGCGGAATTAGAGTGTTGGCTTTAACAAAGAAAAAGTATATAAAAAAATATGTGTAACTCAACTAAAAATGACCGCCCAAAAGCAACTGTTTGAACAAAGAATTGTATAACTATAATTAAGCAGAATATATGAAGTAAAAATTATATCAATAAAGTTAAAAACTATTTTGAACTTCTTATTTAGATGAAAAGATGTAGTTTTATGTTTTTTTGGACCTAGTTGTTTTATACAAAATTTAACTTTCTTATTCCTGATAACTAAAAACTCATCTGTATTGTTTTTTCTGCTATTTACTACCAGTTTACCAACAATATTTGTTTTCTAGTAGACACAGCCCCCGGGAGATAAGGCACAAGCCTTAACAGTTAACACCTACACTAAAGGGCTATTGAAGCAAAGTGAAGCACACAACCTAGTTTTATATGAACAACCGATTTTAGGGGAAATGCTTTACTATCACTTTTATTTTTTGCTCAGAACAACATCGTCGATAATGATCAAGAATGATGAAATCCATAAAGGAAAGTCTGACTATCAATTCATTCATAATGGGAAGAAGTTAGCATGAACCATTTGTTAGGTTTGCTTCTTTAAATGAACTTCAGGTCTTCCGCGCACCTCAAATGAATCATGTTGCTCATTTGAATGCTGGATAATTTGAATAAAAACACACAAATACTTGACTGGAAAACTTTAAAAAGCCTAAAACTCAAAACCAATCCAGTAATCAAATTTCTTCCCGAAAAGAAATTTCCTGCAGCTAAAATGGAACCCTGAACTGTAATCAGCCAGATAAAACGAGACTTTTATAGCAACAAAAATTACTAATTAAAGAAGCATCATACTGAAATTGCAGTACAACGTATCCAAGCCACATTAAAGTAAAAACACCATAACTTCCAAATTGCAACAACAAATTATCATAAAAAAGTGAAAAATCAAAATGTTGCTTAATTAACTTAAAGTTAGGTGAAAATTAATCAGGAAACATTTAAAAACTAAACAAAATGCTACCATATCTAATACACTTATTAATTAGCGTATGCTTAGCAAAATGATTACAAAATGCGAGTGTCGGTGACGGAAAATAAACCTTTCCGGCAACGGAGATTGTTTCCATATCCACCGAAACGGAGTCGCTCGAGTCTCCCATTAGCCGCACTTCTCTCTCTCTCTTTTATTTTCTCTCTCTAAAACTCCCTCTTTTTTCTCTCTCTTTCTCTTCTCTTCACTTTGTTTTGAAGAAGCATTGGAATTAGGATCACTTGCTTATATACCAATATTTCTCCCTCACCAAAAATATAGTTTTTGTATATATCTATTACTCCTATAATAAAACTCTTTTTTTTTTCTTCAATTAATTAATTAATTATACGGTCCCATTTTTATTTTATTTGTTTTTTGAGAGACGTCATTTTCGGTCACCGAGTTAATTCAGAACTTCACCGGGTCACCGACGATCTTTTTGTTTTTTTTGAACTCACGAGTGCTCCGTATAGTACCGACGCGTTAACCAGAGTGGATGGTTAAAAATTAACCATGGTTAGAAACCGACAGTATTCGACTTAAATACCCCCCCTTCCATGGTTTGCTGTCAATATCATTTGACATTGAGAGTGGCTCATATTTGATACTATTATGCTTTTTTAATTTTTTTTTTTTTTTTTTCCTTTTTGACATAATTGAGATGAAAACATGTAACCACCATTTAAGGTGGCATAACAAAAGTATACACACTTGTAATGTTTTCCAATCAGAGCTCGACATTTTGAATTCGCGCCACCTAGGGTTTCATTTGGGGAAGCGCTCCCTAGTCTCTATCAAGAATTTTTCAAACTCAAGATCAGTGGCGAATCTAAAGGTAAAAAATAGGGCATCGGAACCCGTGGTCTCTTCATAAAATTAGATATTTTATGTATATATTTTGTAAAATTTGTATATTATTATATTCTTGCACCCGTACTATAAGAAGTCTATCTGGTCCACATGGTTAAATGTTGAGCTTTTGACCTTGCGGATTAAGAATCAATTCTCACTTAATACGTTTTTCTTGGTGCATCCATGTTCGGATCAATTCTCACTTTATACATTTTTCTTGGTGCATCCATGTTCGAAAAATCCTAGATTTGCCTCTGCTCAAGATCTCTCGTTAAAAAAGGAGCAGCTACATTTATTACATCATATCCATTGATGATAATAAAATTGATGTTATTTATATTTATAATAGTTATATTGAGATTATTTCTTATATAGTATTTAGTCTAGTATACTTGTAGACATTGAAATTTTGTGAGACTCTACAAGACGTGTTCAATTCGAATTGGGACTCTAGAAGGTGTGTTCAGTTTCAATTAGAATTCTTGGTGGCTACTCAACCCTAAACCCTAGTTCATGCCTATATAAAAGGTATTAAATTTCCTTAGAAGGCATCTCGAATATTCTACAAAAGTCATGAAATATTCATATAGAGTTCAAATCTAAATCATCCTAGTTTGAGAAATACGCCACTAATGGCCCTCGAATCCTAGATAAATCTTAGGAGAGTAGAATCAAGGGAGAAACAGAATTGTACCCGCAATCTTGATGAATAAAATTATGTTTCTTCATATTTTTTTGTGATTGTAATTTATTTTCTGTCACTTTAAAATTTGTTGCAAACAAATTGGCACGTCCAGTGGGACCAAATCTTCCCTTCATCTCTTCTCTCATAAATCAAATCTGAAAATTTGAAGCTTCAAAGGTGGAAGAATGAGTACTTCAAGCCTCGTCTTTGAGTTTCATTGAGTCTACACTCCGACAATTCTTGAAGCAGGGGGCATTTGTAGACATTGAAATTTTTTGGGACTCTACAAGACGTGTTCAATTCGAATCTCAAAATATCCCATAAACTCTTGGGTATTTTTTAAAGATCAAGATCTCCTCAAATATTCCACAAACTCATGGAATATTCATAAAGAGATCAAATCCAAATCATCTTAATTCGAGAAATACGCCACTAACGGCCCTCGAATTATGAATATCAAATCTAAATCATCCTAGTTCGAGAAATACGCCACTAATGACCCTCGAATCCTGGATAAATCTTAGGAGAATAGAATCAAGGGAGGAACATAATTGTACCCGCAATCTTGATGAATAAAATTATGTTTCTTCATATTTTTTTGTGATTGTAATTTATTTTCTGTCACTTTAAAATTTATTGCAAACAATACTAAAAAAATATATATTGTATAACTCCTAAAAAACCACAAATACAATAAACAGGATCTGTAATTTTTTTAGGAATAATTATATTTTTAACTATATTAATGCAGGTATGAAAACCTCTTATAATACTAATGCAATGATTTTTCATATATTAGGTACTGAAAAAATACACAATTGATGGATGCATTACTCTCTTTTTTCTTTCTAATGCACTCTACAAAAAGAAATTTATGTGTTTAATATTAAATGATTGATTTTAGTTTTAGAAATAGTATGTCTTTTACACGTACAAATAACTTTATTGTCAAAATCAATTATTATCGGACACGTATTCCATAAATATTTTTCATTAAAACAAATTAAGTAATTGTATTTTATAACTTTAACTTGTGATTTTCTGGGGTACTTTTTTTTGTCATAAATACCTTTACTTTTTGGTCAAAATCAATTAAATATTGAAGGATATTTGGGGTCCTTTGGTTCGAGAGTGACGATTTTGGAATAAAATATAAAATTATTTTTATTTCACATTTTATTATATTAACGTTCGAATTATTTGTACCACAAATCAACAATTTCGATATTAATTTAACATCGCTTAATGTGGATGCCAATTCTTCAGATTTTTTTATCTTAGGTTAAAATACTAAAATGATGTTAAAATACTAATGATAAACATGCATTTCATAAAGGTAAAATAAAAAATTTAAAATTAAATTATTTTTTATTATAGAAAGATAATATTTTGTTTTTGAAATAGATTAAAAAGAAAAATGTATTACATAAATTAAAATAAAAGAAGTATCGTATTATAATTTAGATAATTTCAGTATAATTTGTTCACCATCTAAATGAACTTATAAGGTCAAATTACTGATTTGGTACATATTGTAGTATTAAAATCTAAAAAACTTTTTGAAACTTTTTTTATAATTTTGGCTCTTAAGATTGCTCAAGTCAATAAAATGGTTGAGAACTATAAAATTTCAAATTTCAACAAAACCAAAAAATATTTTGTTCTATTTATTCAAGTCTTGATGGATATAATCATTCAAAATATATTTTTTTAGCATTAATCGTTTATATTATGTTATATTAAATATTCTCTATGATAATTTTTTTTTTTATAATAATCAAAATATATATAATTACAAATAATGTTTTATTATATAGAGGTTTAAAGGTACTATTGAGACTTTCAAATTTCAACTCTTATGTAATTAGTTGTAACTTGTACGAGTAATGTTAAAATTTAAATATTGTTGGTCATTATTGTCTATTGATTGTTCACAATATGAATTTATTATTGTAAATTCAAGGTCACCTTCACTCTTATAAATATTTCACAATCAATTTTTTCTCTTTCTTCTTGCTTTTTGCTTGAGCACCTCATTTGCTTTAACTTCTAGAGCATAATTGTAATTTGCATCTCAAAAGACCCTTTTTTCTTTATAATTAATAGTGATGAAAGGATTTCGTGGAGATATAAATTTAGAATTATATTTTTATTTTATTTTTAAAATTGTACTCACTAAAATTCTTCTAAACTTCTCATTTTCAAAATATTCATAGTAGAGTTTAATTAATTTTCTACAACTTTTTGAATATTTTAAAATTTTGTCCAGTCTTTGTCTAATTTCAAAGAGTTTAAAGTAGATTCAGACTTCAATAAGTTTTCCTCAATGAAATCGGGGATTTCTGCCTAGCAATAGATGTCAGGTGAAAAGACAAATAAGTCCCGTTATTTTACAATGACAACTTTCCCTAGCAAGTCATGATAAGAATGGTATGCAAAACTCTCCTAGATTTGGTTCTAGTGTATAATTTTGAATAAAGGTAATTAAAAGGTGAAGAAAATTATTTCCTTTTATCTTTAAAAGAATTGCTTTTAAAATAGGGGTCAAGAGCTCTTTTATTTTTAATGTTAAAATTGAAGTTTGAAATATTATATTGAAAAGGGTTAAAAATATTTTTGAATTATGCAAAACTGAACAAAACTGTTATAATCGTCAATAGTTTGATTCATTAAAAAATGTCCCTATTATTATTTAATGAGTCAAAAATGTCCTTTTTAAAATAAATATATTATTTCTTTTTTTTAAACACGTTTTTCTAATTTTTTTAATTAGAGAATATCTATCATATTCCAATACAAAAAAAAAAGACTAAGAAATATAATTATTTTCCATTTTATTGGAGTTTTTTTTATTGTTATATTATCCGGTAAAAAAAGTATATGTAGTTATTCTATTTTAATTGATAAAATAAGATTAAAAAGAACAACAATAATTATTTACTTTTTAGTTAAACTGTTTTTAAAAAAAATAGGATTCTTTAAAATTAATATTTTTATTAGGAATAAAATATGTTTAAAATAAAGAAATAAAATTATTTTTAAAAGGTTATTTTTGACCCGTTAAGTAATAATATGAGAAATTTTGAACCAAACCATTAATGATAAAGACATTTTTAGACCAAACTATTAACTTGAGAACATTTTTATTTAATTTGGCATAATTGAAGAATATATTTTTTTTACCTTTTCCAGAAGATTGTATAGGAGTAAAAAAAACAATTATGAATTGTAACAACAGATACAAAGAAAACATTTAGATTAGGCTGTGCCATAGAGTATGGTATTAGAAAATTCAAAAACAAATAATAATAATAATAATAATAATAATAATAATAATAATAATAATAAACACTTCAAATCAATACATAAATCATATTAAAACCAATTTATACTTCATCATAATCCAACCATTTGTTTTAAAAGGATTGAAAGCAAACATAACGGAGTAGAATTCTAATTTTTTTACTTGCTCAACCAATCTCAATTCAAATTATTAAAGAGAAAGTGTTCTCTAAGAAATATTCATAATACGAATTAAAGCGTATTTGAATCAATTTATTTTAAGTTATTTTGGATTAAAATAGCTTATGCATAGATAAAAAAAAATTCAAAAAAAAATTAAAACTATAAAGTTAAATTTTTTATCTTATATATTTTAATTTATAAATAAAAAAATTATAAATCCATTCAAATAGATTGTTACACGGGCATGAAGTGTTTGTTTTAAAAATAAAAATAAAAATAATAATAAGTAAAGGAAAAGGAAAAAGTTGGGATTTGTGTTATTACTAAAAGAAACAAACGTAAAGTGATACACTTTTGAGTGGGCTCCACATCCAGGTTGGAATGTGGGCCCCTTATTGATTGCTTCAGCAAAATTACATTTCTACATCGCGTATTTTACGCTCTCTTTTCCCCTTAATTACCTCATAGAGAATCTGTTTCCTTTGCCATACATTTTTTTATTTTTTTATTAAATTAGAATTTTGCCTTTAAATTTTCAAAGTATAACACTTTCTAATAAAAAATATTTATATTCAATTGAATCGAAATCTCTGATGAATAATAAAGGAGAACAAAAGATAATATATAAATGCTAAATTAATATCAATGAATATAAGAAATCATTTTGAGTTCTCACTATTGTTTCACACTAAGCAAAATTATCTGCAATTTCATTTATTTTCATGTAAATATATATAAATTAATTGATCATTCGCATGCTACATTGAGAATTTGAGATCATGAGGTATAAGAAGAGAGATTAACAAAAAAAAATCTTTACTTTAGGCTTCAAAATTTTAAGCAAAAGTTAATAATATTAATGCATTTTACGGCTGAATTACCAAGAAAATATTGAAATTAATAGAGGAAAAACAAATACAATAGCTTTCATTAAAAGAAAAGGAAAGAATTTTGCCGTTGTAGTTAATAATTGAACAATCGAAATATAATAGATAAATGTATATTATATTAATTAGTTTGATTTGATTTTAATAATTTAAAAATCGACGTTTGATTTTGATCAAAATCCAATTCAAATCGAACTGTGAAAACCCCTATCCCTCACTTGTGGTGAGAGATCGAATTTTTTTGACAATATTGTCACGATTTATTAGGTTACAAACAATAATAATATATTAAATGTAGCTTTATAATTGGGTTTGAAGAGGGTCGTGTGTATGCATAGCTTACTCCTGCTTTGAATGATAGTGATGTTGTTTTCGATAGATCCTCGGCTCAAGAAAGAACATAGAAAAGAAGTTGGGAAAGAAATACAAAAGTAAAAATGCCACAACAAAGTAGTAGAGACATCAAGACAACATTCTGAAAAAGATCAGTAACTATAATAAAATAATATTATAATTAAAGTAGAAGAAGCAACCATTAGTAACAGAAATTGAAGACCAAAAAATTACTACGATTACTAGTATGGAACCGTAAGTGAGACAACTCAACTATCTATTAGCCCTTTGCCCTAATTTATGTCCAACCATAGGCTTTTCTTTAAGATCATGTCTTCAATAAGCTGAAATTACACTATTTCCTATTCTCAAATTTTTTCACTAAAGAGATTCAAATATACAAAATAGTCAAGGGAATTCAACATCTATTATACACATAAAAATATAATTTGACTATGTATAAATAATATAACTTTTCAAAATAAACCCTCTTCCGGTACCCTAGCTCTGCCCTGCTCCACTGGCTTTAAGCTGTGTGTATTCTTTTAGAATTGGATAATTTTCCATTTCAACCATAAAATTTGCTAAAGTATCAGCAGTGTTATTAGCTTTTCTATAATAAAATAAAATGTTATACTATAATATACTAAGGTTTTATGATTTGCCTCATCAGTCTGATTTCATCTTCAACTTCCCAAGATATATAGTTTATTAAGATAACCTTAAATTTTCCATGATAAACATAATAAAGTCATTCCTAAAAAAAATTAATCTTTATCGGTAAGTAATTGATGGTAGCTTAATTGTCGCTAAATTTATATTTTTAGCACAATTAGCCCTCTTTGTAAATGTTCTAAAGCTTATAATGACAATTAATTAATACAGTTAAAGGCTTTAGCACTTTCTATATATATATATATATATTGCATTAACCTAATCAAATCTAATAAGATGTAAATATCCCTTTCCCCATTTTTCCTTATTGGACCGGTCACTTTAATTAGGATCAATTTTTGTTGGATTATTTCGTTTACTTGATAAATAAAAGGCCTCCGAATCCATTAAATTGCTTTAGAAACTAAAAAAAAAAAAAAACTAGAAGATAATATCTTAATTAATAACTATTCAATTAGATAACATTTTTTTTTAGATAAATAGACTTTTACAACATGTTAATTAAGTTCCTTATGCTGGTGAGTCAACATTGATTAACCATAACTATTGGCAATCAGTTGTTGACTCGTGCTATATATTGAAAAACATAATACTATTTCTTAACTAAATAAATTATATGCTTGACCAAAATCCCAACATATATATTTGATTCCTATGGTTTAAATTTTTTTAATCTAGTTAGTTAAGAAAAAAAAAAGAGATAATATATTATATTAATTACATAAATCTTTGACCGTTTATTAGTTACCACAAATATAGTTCAGAAATCAGACGAAAATAATTTTCGGAAACAAAAAATAATTAGATGAAAATATTTTCCAAAAACTAACACGATTAGTTTAGTCTACAAAATATTTTCTCGAAAAAATAATTAAAATGTACAAAAGTTTTTCAAACTTATTTTGTGGAAATATTTTTCAAAAATTAAATGAAAACCAAATTCTGATGTCAAGCTCGTACGAGTTGGTAAATTCCTCAAAAATGACAAATATTCCCTATATCATAATTTATCTGATGTAAAAAAACATAAAATAAAATAAATATTTATCTGATGTAATTTAATTCAACACAATATATAGACTTGTGTTTTTAAACATGTTATAGTGTACTTTTGATTAGCTATAGCCTCTATGACTTTTGAAATTTATTATTTTAAGCCTCCATAATATTTATGTACCTATAAGAACATTTTATTAAAGACAAAAAGATAAAGGTTCATTATTAAAAAAATAGTTTCATCGAAAAATATTTCATGGTTATTTTCATAGATATTTTGATTGAATTAATGTAAAATGTAAAAAATATTAATTGTTTCATATGTAAAAATTAGTAAGCGTCCCACTATTCGAGTGAGAATATCTTTTTTTTCACCATGCACTTTACCAGCAAACTGATTAGGTAGAAAATGAGTAGAAAAATCATGTTCTATAACACAAATTTTCCACTAATCTGTGATGGAAAAAATCTCTGTTTATAATGGTGGTTAAAATTAATGATTTTCAAATATATAATATATGTAAATTCCTTTTAGAATAAATTACTGTAATTAACCATCAAAGAATATGGTGCAACCAGTGAATAAAGTTGTTTCTCCGTTAACCGGAGTTCTCAGTTAAAATCCAAATTTTTTTTACTATAAAGTATTGAATTTGGAGAATTGATGAGATTGTAGCCATTCAAATTGGGACATTAATTTTTAGTGAAAAAGGTCCACTTCTACTCCATGTATATATGTTTGGTATGTGTCATTCCCCTTTCATCTTAATTGTCTTCCAGAAAAATATCCACACATGTCATTCTCACTTAATTTTCAGCACAAAACACATTTTAAGAGTCTACTTTTATTTTTATTTATTTATTTCTGGTAAGAAGTTGCTAACTTGGCAACTTGTTTCTAATTCCATGAAAGCACTTCTTTATCAAATTTCTTGAAACATGATTATTAAATTTTGATTTCTTCATATTCACTTCAATGATGTAAACATTATCTCATGTCAACATGTCTTCTTTTTTAAAAAAAAAAATTGAAGTTCTCATTTTGCATACGAAAATCTGGAGTACATTTTCTTCTATTTAAATTATAATGAGGTGTGCATCTTTGACAACCAACTCTCCAATCATATACATTCTTTAACGATTTAAAAGCCGAACTTCCTATATTTCTTTTTGCTTTATAACCGTTTCAGTGATAGAATACCTTGATAATCTCTTAAATTTATCAGTAAATTTTATTAGACATTTAAACTACGACATATCCGAATTGAGCATCCAAATGGACAATAATATGTTCATATCAGACACTTCCGAGTCAAATTTTGAAAAAAACATTTATGCGTGTTCTCAAGTGTCCATTACGTAAATAAATTAATCAGTTAAAATTTTAAAACATGTGACCTTTCTTAATTATACTCATTAACATCAATAAGCTGTAAAACCTTATGCACATTCGAAGTAATGCTGATTTGAATGATTAAATGAGTTATATTTTATGTAATTAACTTATTTACTAATAATAAGTGTGCTTATGGACTCACAAGCTTTTTAAAAATATGATGAAGAAGTTATTTAAATATTAATACTTTATCACGTATATTTAAGTGTTTAATTGGAATAAGTTATAATTCAAATTATGTAGACGATAAAATTTAATGACTGCGGATGTATTCAACTCTTTTTTGAATCCATGATGAAATGAGAACATGAAATGACGTATTTAAATTATATTTTACTCTTTTTTATTTTAAAAAGATGTATTTAAATTCTAAATATTTATTGCATAAAGTATGATCAAACATAACTTACTCCAACTCCAATTTTAAAAATTTCAAATAATATAATTATTTTTATGTTCATGACTAGACGGCCATTAAAAAACTCTAATTTGAATTTTGAGAATTTGGGAAATTCTTAATAAGAAGCATACTTTTCTCCCTTAAATAATCCTTACTCCACGTGAATATGAATTAATTTGTATTATATATCACTAAATAATGAATAAGTATAGGCTAAATTTTATATGCAAAATTCTAGTCTTAATTTCCCTATTCGCGATAAGCTAGAGCGACACTTGTGAAGAAAAATAATGATTAATCTGACAATTTTATCATAATATCTATAATTAATTGATATTACCTCCTTTCACTTTTATTTATTATATTTGAACTTGACATATTTATTAAGAAAATAATTATTGACATGATTATTTTATTATATTAGTATCCCTATTAATTGATGTTTAGTATTAAGTCTTAAAAATAAATAATTTAAGAATAAGTAAATAATGTTAAGGGTAAAACATGAAAGAAAAAAAAGGATCTTTTCTTGATATGTGAAAAATGACAAGTAAAAATGATTTTTTTTTTTTTAAAAAAATGCACAAGTAAAAACAGATGAAGTATTTAGTATTATGTCTTAAAAATAATTTAAAAATAAGTAATTAATACTATGAATAAAATATAAAAAATATTTTTTTTGATATATTAAAAATAATAATTTATTTTTGAAATAGTACACATAAAAGTGACAGAAGGAATTAGTATATATCTAAAAGTATGTACCTCTATATAAAACTATGATATGATAAAAACCCTAAATTAAACCATCCTAACTAGCTCCTTTTATTCTTTTTCAACCAAAAAAAGTAGTACGTACTAATTATATTAATTTTGTCCCTCTTCTCATCTCGTTTAGTTTAATTTAATTAGGGGTGTTGGTAGATGTCTAGATGATAGTTGGATCAATTAAGAAGCTGCCTTCTCTCGTATTAATAACCATTAATTATATACCCCATCCGTCCATATTTATTTGTCGATTATATTAAAATTGATATTGACTTTTATTTATTCATTATATTAATAATAGATATCATTTTTATTTGTCCAGTTTAAAAATTAAGAGAGTAAATTGTAAAAGTTATGTATAGTAAATAATCATCATCCTATTTATTATTTCTTAAGGGCGTATCAAGTTAATAATGAACAAGTAAAAATGGACGAAAGGAATATCATTATTCATAGCTTCAACTCCCGATTCATCCTACAGTCGAATAACTTCTACATATTGACGATGTAAAAGTATTCATATAATTTAAAAATATAACTCTATCATTATAAATATTAATTGATAATTTGATAAATATAATAACTAATTGTTATACTATTACAATATGTTAATAATATAGAAAAATTATTTATATTAGAACTTCTCATTCCTCATTTGGTTGGTCAAGATCCTTAATCAAGTCTGACCTCATTCAAATTTCTGCAGAAAGAGGTAGGTATTAGTCAAAGCTTCATGTTTTTACTTTTCTTTGGTACGTTAGGTGGGTTAAAATAACAGCAAAACTATATAGTCTTAATCAGTAAATATATATATGTCACATCTTGCCTTTCTATTTTGTCTTTGTAATAATTGTGTGTCTCTTTTATTTTCATAATACTTGATTCTATTATTGCAAACAATACTCCATGTACTTGATATACACACATACATGACACAAATGAACCAAACAAAACTTGCATTCGACTATCATAATTTTGGCATATCCTATATGAGTGTTTAAAATTAAATCGTAATTGATAAATTGATAAAATCTTATTGAATAATTGGTATCGGGTTATCAATTTAAAGGTTTAAGAGTGATTTAGAGTTTTATAAATAATGAATTGTCTATTTTTTTAATATCGGATAAATAGTTATTTTCTACAAAAAAGTATACAATATTACCCTTGACTATATAATGTCACAGATGGATTTAATTTAGAATTTACTAATTCTATATCCCACAGATAAGACATAGATCTTCTTCGCCTCTTCGGAGATCTTCGAATTATCCGTATCTTATGAGTTTGATAATGATGTAGCATACATAAAAATCAATAATCAATAAATCAAATCACTAAATGAAAAAATTAAACTGAACCATCCGATATACACCCCTAACATATACGTACACGTAACATATTAATCGTTACTTAAAGCAAAGACATAATTGAACTCCAGCTCATGGATTAATGGTGGAAAGTTTTCATTGTGCCATATATATCAAATCACAAACAATATTTTATAAATGTCATCACGTTCTTTAATCTTTTCATTTTATAATCATGATATTCTTATTCCCAACTTTATATATATAAAATAAAAGGAAGCCGTCCGTCCAAATAAACATTAATAATTTACTACATTTATTTGTCCCAAATGTTTTAGTATCATTAGTTATTCAAAAATAATAGTAATAAACTAGTTTTTCATTAGACTATTCACTTGATGTTAGAATTATAGTTTTGTAGTGTACGTAGTTTTCTAGTTAACTTTTATGTAGGACTAATAATTAGTACGTAGGAGATGGAAGAGTACATCATATCAACCAACAAACTCCATTCAACGCGTCCAAATTTTAGTCATACATAATTATAATTTTCATTAGATTTGTTTGGTACATTAAAGTGAAAATAACTATATAAAAGTTATCTTGTCTTGATGGCCAATAGATAATAATGACAAGCCATTGATTGCTTGTATTCACAAAGGCAAGAAATTAAAGCACAAGTTTTATCAAAGAGAAAACAAAACTCCTTCTAAAGTTTTTCTTTTTAAATGATTGCTGTGTCCCGGTCAGTTTCGTGCAGGTATTGGATAATTCTGTCCATCTAGATTAGGACAAATAAAAAAAATCATTTAGTGTTTTTTGTCTCCACTGAGTTTTGAACCTGAAAAATCAGGGTTCTCAACCACTTCATTGAGCCATACCCTTGGGTACCCTTCTAAAGTTTTACTACTCCATCTGTCCACTTCTAATTGTCATGATTTTCTTTTTTAAAGTCAAATGATAAAAATTTTGACTACATTTTATGATGTATTTTTTCATCATATTGATATGTAAAAAATTGCAGTTTATAGAACTTTTCGTATAGTTTTTAATATCTAAAGTTTTATTTAAAATATCGAATTAATGTAATCTAATTTAACTTTGAAAATTAGTCAAATTGACTTTCGAAAAACGTAACATAACAATTAAAAGCGGATGGAGGGAGTATCAATTTTTCATTTTATCTAATTGCACTACTAGAAAATCATTACTAGTGCAAATAGATAAATCATCATGTATTTTTTCAATGAGCTGATTCGATGGAAAATGAATAGGAAAATATATATTTTGTGTATTTCATTTAACAAGGAATAAAAATAAGAAAGCTGACTAAAAACATTTTTTTAATTGATTCTTAATAAAGCTAATGGATCAAACGCGATCCAACTCATCACTTCATAATTTTGATTCCTAAAGAGAAAAAGAAAAAAAAGATTTCGAAAGAGTACTAACGTAATATTTATGATTAGGATGTAATGATGTGATTCTCTCTCCTTTTTTACTTTGCATTTCTTTACTTTCATTACTCTTTAATCATTTCCAAAATTTGATTACTCAAGTCATCGATATACATATTAGTCGCACAAATTCAACAATTAATTAATAAAAGGAAAAATTATTTTTATATATTACCATCTATAGTAATACATAGCAATATACTATGATAAATTTATTATGTATTAAAAGTGAATTATGTATGCAATATAAATAATGTATTATAAGTGTTTTAAAATATATTATGCTTGTTTGGTAAGAAATTAATATAACATATTATAAGTGTATTAAATTGTGTGATGAATATACTATCCATGAATAAAATTTATATTATATATATATGGTTTATAAATTGTTCTTTGTAATATGTATTAAGACCGTACTATAAATATATTATAAGTATCTAGTGAAAAAAATATTATTGCTATAAATGGTAAATATTTTCTAATATAGCATATCTAGGTAAGTTATTCATAATGAAACCCTTTGTATAGGCGGATCCAATATATTAATTGGTTTATAAATCAATTCTAACTATATATTTCATGCAATCCAACACCCAGTATATGATAAAATAAAAAATGTTGTACTCAATTGTTTTTACCCCCTTTGTTCCTATTTACATGCCGTCTTTACTAAAAATATATATTCCTTAATATTTGTCATTTCACATAATCAATGCATAAATGACATTCTTCTACTTGTTTTATCGTTGAGAATTATAAGCATTGAAAGTATGCATTTGACTAAGATAGAAAAATAAAGTAATTAATTAATGTTCATTGATCAAGTAATTAATCAAAATAAATTAAGGAAAAATCCTTTTGGCCAGAAAATTTGGTCAGAATGGTATTTTACCTATCTTATTTTACCTTTTTGAACATTTTTACCCTTTTAACTTTAATACCTTTTATTTAAAAAATAAAAAAAAGATTAATTTATTTCAAAATAAAAAAAATATTATAAATTTTTTAAATTTCTGGCCAAATTTTCTGGCCATTTAACATTACCCATAAATTAATTCATATTCATTAATTAAAAATTTGAATTCAAGAAAATACTAAATAAAGATACAATGGTAAACTAACCGAATTTCTTAAAGAGTGTGAAACCTAAAATGGTGACAACTAAATAAGAACGGAGGGAGTATTAAATAGTGTAACTTGATCTAATAAACAAGAATAGTTATAATAACCAAGCTCTTAAGTTAGTTTACCTCGTATTCCTATAATATAGTAGGCTTCATTATATTTCCATTATCAACATTATAAAAAAACAATTGAAAATAAGTTGACCTGATGAACAATTAATGATGTACACGTGAAATATATTATGACTTTGGTATGAGCAAATCTAAGATTTGGGATTTATCACACTTGCCTCCTGGCAGGCTAACAATCGAAGCAACTCTCTTAATTAAGCTAATTTAATTACTCTCCTATCAGGTGCGGATCTAATGGGTGAGTTCACCTGAAGTCTGAACTGTTCGATAAAAAATTATATTATATATGATAAATTTTTTTTTTTTTTTGTTTATATATACATATTTTGTATTTCTTGAATATAAGACTAGATGTTGGTTCAATAGTTTAAGGGTTTAAAATTTATCTAAAAAGTTCAAATTCAAATCCTTGACATTATATTTTTTTATTAAAAAAAAATCCCTCTAGAATTAAGTAAAGTATTTTGGCTGATGATTTTTTTTTTCGATCGTCCCTTGGCAATTGGAAAGCTGTACTTGTTTAATAATTAATCCTAACAGAGATGGAATAAAATAAGGCTAAATCGAAATTGATTCATGACCCGAAGCATCGTAAAGTGTATAAATAAGTAAATAGTTACTCCTTCGAACCACTTTACTTGCCGCCTTTACTAAAAATAGATAATCTAAAATACTCTTAACATAAAAAACAAAGTGAAGAGCACATACATATACTTCAATATTATGATTTCTTAGATTAACTCTCTTTTATTTATTGAAGAGAGAAACATTTTAAATAATTAAAATAATAAATAAAGATATAATAATTAAAATACATAATTTTTTAAAGAACGTGTAAATAAAATATATGACAAATAAAGTGATCAGGAGAAAGTTTCATATAATAACCAAAAAAATTCTTGTATATCTAGCCGCATATATATATATATATCTAAGTATATAGTTGAAGACCATATAATAACTTTTACAAGGAAAAATGTAGAGCATGGTTTGTCAGTCCGACCCAAAATTTTGGGCTTCAAAGAAAGAATATGGACCAAGTACTAAGGTATTCATTAAAAAGTTATGTGACAATGATGCAGAGCCATGAGGACCATGACTAGATAGGGAAGATTTTACTTTCATAATTGGAAGAGTCATAAACATTTTCATTTAAAATAAAAAAAAGAATACAACAAATACACATTCAAAGTCCAGACACTAGACATGTTAGTTTCTTCCCTTATTTGACTTTGTAACAAGTCATACTAATTATTATTTTTTCGAATCGACGTGAGAACTTTATGATGTGAAAAGTTGCTATGTTCATGCATCCAACTATGATAGGTGGATCGAAATTATTAGATTGATGGGCAACATATCTTGTATTTAGTTGTGATATGGTTGTGAATACGGGGTGCCAAGTGGACGAGTGGAGTTAGATTTGAAACGATCAAAATGTGTAGAGTTAATAAATTAAGGAGACACTATCTAATTACACAAACATTTTAGTTATATTTACCAATTCTCTCTATAATTATAATTTCATAATACTATTCAAGTAAGATACAACTAGATACATAATTTTTGCTACCAAATACACCGAAATAGGGAGGGAGGCGAGCAAAATTTGTCTATGTATCTCAAATACATGCGAATTACACCAGATACATGTATTTGGTGTGATTCACATATAGCTGAGATACAAGATATGCAAGCGAGATATAAGAGTGACAAGATATCCACTTGGATACAGTGTATCTAGAACAAATTACACCTAATTTTTATCTAGACACACCAAAATTTGGTAAGTTTAGTAATAGTATAAATTAATGTGTATTCAAATAATTAACTCCTAAACTAGTGAAATTTCGATAAATTACCATAAATTAATTAGGCTAAAATTGGCTCAAAGATTAGTTGGGCTAAAATGAATTGGACAGAAAATAGCTAAAAGTGGGTTGGGCCAACCAGCCCAACTTGAGCTACTTCATTTTGAAGAGATTCTGACCACTAATTAAAAAGGACATTTTTTGCGTAGATGGGTTTTAAGTAGGGAAAATTGTGCATTAATTCAAAATAAATGTTATAGCTATAGTTACATTTAATTCTAATTCGCAACAAACTTCTTGCCATTCGCCTCTCTCCCCTGAATCTCGCTCGTTACTCTCACTTTATACAAACACAAATGTATAAATTGTGTTTGTGTTTGTATAAAGCGAGAGAAATTGTATAAGCAAATACAATTACATATCTCTCCATCCTCTACACTTATAATTAGAGTTGTCAAAAAGGGCCAGCCCAGCCCCACCCGGCCCAAGCCTCGCCCGCCAAGGAATTTGATGGGCTAGGGCGGATCGACCCTTCATTTGGAAGGGCCTGAAAATGTTCAACCCAACCCAACTCTAGAAGGGCCGAGGGATGGGCTAGCCCTTCTTTTGTTCTTTTTGTTTTTGTTTTCATTTTTTTCTTTTCAAACTTAAAATTCTATAACATCAAGAAAATGAGAAGATTTTCTTATCAAATATGACAAACAATGGAGTTGTTTCAATAATACTACTACACTAGCAAAAAAATCTAGTGTGATTAGCATGCATATAAGATACTGGATACACGAGATATATGTATATGGTGTGATGCATCCCAGATACGCGAGCGAGATAGGAGAGTGGTGAGCGAGATGAGAGGGAGGCGAGGGCGCGAGATTTGTCTATGTATCCTAGATACACGTGAATCCACTTTGATAAAGTGTATCTAGAACAAATTAACATAATTTTGAGTCCATGCATCATGAGATACATATATAGACGTACCAAAATCTGGTAAGATTCGTAATATTACAACATAACATGAATTTAAGTAATTAGCTCATATACTAGTGAAATTGTTGTAAGTTACCCTTAAATAAATAGTTTTGACCCATGGACCGACCTCGGCCCGGCCCCGATCAAGCCTCAAGGGCCAAGGGCTTATATGGGTCGGACTTGTAAGCCTTAGTTTTAAGTGGCTGGAAAATTTGTATCCCAGCCCTACCCCAATAACGGGTTGGGTTGGGCCAGCCCCATGGGCTAAGCCCATTTTGACGCATCTACTTATAATTATACAAATACAAATCTTCTCCTGTCCAGTTCTCTTTTGCCTTTCTCTCTCTCTCTCTCTATACAAACATAAATTATACAAATACAATGTATAATTTGTGTTTGTATAAAGCGAGAGAGAGATTTGATATACAAATACAAATATTTTAACTCGATTCAATTGTATATTAACTCGATTCAATTATATACAAATTCAAATTTTATGAAGATATACAAACACAATCATTGATACATATACATAGTAGTTACATATATACACTTATCTAACCGATATACATATACAATTCACCTTTCGCCACTCTCTGCATTCTCTCGCTCACCTCTCTCCCAATCTCGCTGGCCACTCTAGCCTAACACAAATAACATATACATATACAAACACAATTTTCATAGACACAGACGCTCGATTTATATAAATCGCCGCGATTTATACAAATTAGATGCTCCATAACAAACATAATTTGGCTATGGAGCGCAAATAACAAAACTGTAGCCATAGAGCGCTAATATGATTTTTTTATCTTTGCTATTCCTAAAATTTACTCTTTTAAGAATCATCATGCTCAACTATACATGGTATTATTTTAAATAAAACAATATGACAAATATTAATACTTTTATATCTAAGAGAATGTCTAAATTTATCTTTTTCTATTGAAAAACAATTTAAAATTAGATCCCATTTTTATATTAGCCCTTTATCGTGGTGAAACTTTGACATGAAATAGGAAACTATATGGAGAGTCGGGTTGTGGGGGTGCAAAAATTGATTTGATTAGTGATAAATCGAATTGAGAAAAATGCTATTGAGGTATTGAGTTAAAATTAAGTTAATTTTTTTCATTGATCTACATGTTGATTTTTGATTTTAAGATTTCAATTTATGATTAAACCAATAACCTCATAAAATTATGTTAAAATTATCTTTTTCATTCCACCGGCAACAATTGGGGTGCTAATCACATTCCACCCTAATCTGGGGGTGGGATGGATATGATATTCTTAAAAGAATGAGTCTCATGCTGTTTAAGTAGAGTATAGAATATTTGACTTAGATGATGGTGGTTTGATAAATTAGAGCATTACAATTGTTTTTGCTCTGAAAATGAACCCCCACCTTAAATGAAAATTGTATGAACTTCGATAATATGCATTGACATGATTGTCTCTTTTTGTGACATTGTGATTCAAACTGGGGAAAAGGGCCTAATATACCCCACAACTTTGTCATTTGGAGCTGATGTGCCCTTCGTTATGAAAATAGCTCATATCTACCCTTACTGTTATACAAACGACTCACATATACCCCTACCGTTACAAAATGAGCTCACATATACCCTTCATTTAACAGGAGTGAAAATATTAGTTTTAAATTTATATATTTAACTTTTAATTTTTTTAAAAATCATTTAGGGGTATATATGATCCTTCTAGCAAAGTTCAAGGTGTATTTTAATCTTTTCCATACATAAATTATTTTTTGACTTCTTTGATTATCATTATGTGAGTTTCTTATTCTTATTTTATTTTTTTCTTTCATTCCTTAATATAAAATAAAACGTAAAACTATTTTTTTTGTGGCTATATTATAATTTTAAACTATTTTTTTTGGCTATATTGTAATTTAAGTTTTGTATTTGGAAAGTAAAATTGGGTCATCTATAATAAATTTACAAGAATATTAGTTAAACATAAATAAATTTGACCATCAAAATAATAAATCTATATTAGTCATTGAAACAAAAAGAAGTCAAAAAAATATATGTTTGAGGATGATTAAGTATACCCATATGGGATTATACTTTTTAAAATAATAATTAAAAAATTAAATTAAGATTAATTTTTTTCACTTCCGTTAGAGGAAAAGGGTATATGTGAACCATTTGTATAATAGTAGGGGTATATATGAGCCACTTTCATAACGAGGTTGAGGGGTATATCAGACCCTTTTCCCTTCAAACTATGATCAAAATTTCAGAGATACGTCTTTTTCTTTTGGTTCCTATCCCCCCCCTCCCTCCCCCACTCTAAACTTTTTAAAAATTAAATAAATACCTCCATTAGAGATCCTTTGGTAGGGTGTATAAAAACAGTGTTGAATATAATGTGTTAGATGCTGACATTAGTAATGCTTGTATTGGTTAGGAGATTACTTTCTTATGCAGTATTTGATTTGATGTATTAAAAATAACATACATTACATAATTTTTTAAAAAAATATTTATTTACAAAATATCTTCCACAAATTTGGTGAAAAAGGCATGGAAAAGATTTTGAGGGGCAATTGTGTCTTTAATCATGTTAATGCATGCATTAAAATTTTTTACATTACTAATACCATTAATGTACATGTATTAGTTATACATACACTAATACCAAATAGAGTGTATAACTAATGCAAGACATATGTTGAAAAGTTATTACTACTACATCTAGCCTATAGTCTGTAAGATAACTAGTTAAAAGTCTTTATTGATGTGTGATTAAATATATAAAACTAATTGCACGATGATCCACCACCTAGAGTTATGGAGTTGAAATTCATTTTTAAAACGTTCAAGATGATCCACCACCTATACATATAAGAAAGTTTTTGAACTCTTTGAAGCTTCAACGATCTAACCCTTTTGCTTGATTTTGAACCTTCACTTTGTTCCAATAGTTGCCTTTTTATGAAGTCATGAATATGCTTGGTTCGCCTTTTGGCTACCATGACAACGATAAGGTCAGCGATTACATCTGCTCCTTGAGCGATGCACAAATTAATGGTGTAATATTCACTCGTAAATGATTGGCAACAAAATTTTAGTATTATACTGTATACCTCGAGTAACCATAAGAGTGCTTCTATCCTCCATTAATTGCGAAAAATCCAACTACATTTTCTATGACAAGTAGATAATGATATGGGCCTAACAAATTTTCACATCATTAACTTTTCAAGTCCAAGGACCTGATAGTGACCAATGATCTTGAAAATGAGTGATCTTGAATATTTTTAACGGTCGCTTGCCTCATGGGGAAAATCTTCAAGGTCAAAAGTGTTGTCCATGGGGCAAGCAGGATCAAAAGTTAAAAGACAATCCACTTCCAAAGTCATTCTTGTAAATCATCTGATACAACATAGTGAAACAAGTATGCTATGTGATAACATATGCAATTTTAAGACATTAGGTCTCTAAGGTTTCCATTGTATCCATACATTCCCCAAGAGGGGTACAAATTGAAGGAAAGAACTGCTCTGAGTTAGTGATATACTACTATGCACTGTGCCAACTAGGGTCCAAGCACTGCTACATATACATAATTTATGCTTTGGTTATATCACCCCATCACTTCCATATCTTCATCAGAGAAAGGAAGAAACTTTTCTCTGTTTGGGCTTTCATGAACATTATACTTAACAAGCTTGACTGGTGTTCCTCTTATATCTGTGTCCTTCACTAGATCTTTGCGCTTTCTGCTACCATCAATAGGCAATTTATCTTTACAGAAGTAAGCATTAGAGAGTGTTTTGTCCAATGAATCATCCATTTCCTCATCCCCAATGCATTTTCCTTCCCTATACTCTCTCTCTTTAGCAGTCCAGCCTCTGGGCTGAACTTCAGGGAGAAAGCAGTCCGGCCTTGAAATGCATATTGCTGCCTTGGCATCGAACTTCAGTTTGTCATGATCAAACACCCAGAGACCTTGGTCTTCCAGGACAAAAAGCCACTCTGTGGATACATGCAACTTATCTTAGAAAACACGAACATGACAATGGAGAATAAGTATAATATATTATCTATTGATTTTGAAGAGCATCACTATGGTCTGCAATTTTCTAAAACCTCAGCCTCATAGGAAGGAAAAAAATATGAAACTGATCGGGTATAAGCAAAATCAAAACGATCTAATGTACTCAAATATAAAACAAGACTAGATAAAAGACATACTTATGAGAGCTTTAGGTGTCATAAGTTTTGAATTACTCAGGTTCTCTTCTGTGCCAGCTCGGACGGAGACCCATTTAAGTAACTCACTGGGTAGCTGAGACTCAGAGAAAGCATTTACATAAGCAGTCAGCCTATCTTGATCACATATTTCCCTAAAAGCCAACAATTCCCAAATTTATTAGCAGATAACAAGTTAACAAGCTTCTTTTCAAATTTTAGTGCAGCAATTTTCCCCTACCTAGCAAACTGTATGGCATTATCTGCTACTAAGGACCATAGCAGAACCAAGTTCCTGAAGTAGGATTCCGGTGGCTGAAACCATCTGCCAGAACTTAGAAATGAATGATCAACCAGTATCACAGCATCATACAATAGTTTCTGTAGAACAACTGCATCTTCAGAACTCTGCAACAATAAATATTGAAAACAAAAAGTGAAGAGCTTAGCCTTACAGAAATCAATCTTGATCTGCAAATTTATATTTGCATTAGCAGGGACTGGACACATCCTTAAAACCAGTATAAAACATCAAATGTACACATACAAACAGAGTGGGGAGCACAGCAGAGCATGGAACTTGTTGGGACATCGTACGTGCTATCCACTCTTAAATCTTTGCGATAATGAAGGTTGTCATGAATACGTACCAATAAGGCAGTGACCACAAGCTTTTTTTCCGAAAGAATTCTGAGAAGCATATCTACAACAAGTAAAAACTCAAAGCCATCAAGAATCAAGTGAAATATTGTCAATATAAAGCTTGAATACATGTCTTGGCTTTAAAATCCCACTTATAACACTAAACATACAACTTTTTTAGTATAAAAAGAAGTTCATATCTCGGCTTAAAAAGAGCAAAGCAAAAAGGGCAGCTAACTCAGTTTACGAAGGTTTTCTCATGCAATGAAGTCAAAAACTTGAAAATTATTACCTAAGAAAGGATTATAGTAATTGGAGGTTCGAATACTCTCACTTCCAAGTAGTTTCTTATTCATGGTACATGTGTGGGGGTAAGTGATGCTGGCAGATAAAGAATGATCGATCCACTTTTGCCAAGATTAGTTTTCTGGAAGCACACACCTGCTTTTCTTCACGTAGGCTCCCTAACATGATTATTCTGCTGTTTGCTTTTCCAACTCAATTACAAAGTCCCTTGGAATATATGCATCCCATTATGATATGTGTACTGTTTAATATACAACTGAAAGTAGCAATTCCAGCGAATGCAAGTATTGTGATGTCATGGATATTGCATCAGTATTCAGTAGATAGAAAACTTTATGCTTATGCACACGGAAGATTTAAATAGAGAATATGTTGCCCGAAAAACAAATTGCACTTCAAAGGAAATAGAGTTCCGTGAAATGAACTCTTCAAGAATACCTAGCATATCAAAAAGAATTCCAAGAGCAGCTGAACAGCCTTACTTCACATGCAGCAGCTTCTTTTCACAAACCATCAACCGAACTCCAAAAAAATCAAAAGAAAAGAAAACTGATGGAAATAATATTGAACAACCTCAGCATTTATATCTCTTGCTTGAATGAGACAGAATATATTGGATGTGCTGTCCTTAGTTTTTCAAAAATAAAAAAAGAACCTCAGCCAAGTCACAACAACACAAGCACATGAATATTAAAGGTTTCCCAGCTTAAGTGATAAACAACCAACTTAACTCGCACCCTAAAAGCATATCAATATTTTTATCCATAAATTCCAGCTGTGACCAGCAAAAGAAATATAAGTCGGACTACCTGCAATGAGACCACATTGACCCCAATACACTGGACCCCTATGCTAACTAACTCCAAATGGATTCATAATAGAACATGAATGTGTAAGGGTGTACAACCAACCATGGGTTATACAGTATAGGCATCATGGAAAATCAACATCAACTCAAGCAAAATTGAGTGACACGCAACATCCGATAAAGGGTTGTCCTCAACACAATAGTTTTCTTTTCATTGAAGGAGTGAAAAAAATGGATTTGTTTTCAACATTCCAGCAACATCTACAGCTAATTGATTGGTGAAATAAAGAATTTAGTACGGACAACAACATACCCAGTATAATTCCACAAGTGGGGTCTAGGGAAGGTAGGATGTACGCAGACCTTACTTCTTTTGTGGTAGAGAGACTATTTCGGATAAACCCTCGGCTCAAAAAAAATGTAAGCAAAGCATGATAGAAAGAAAAAAAATTCGACAACAAAATAGCAAGATAAACAAGACAAATGAAACGTTAGGTAATAGTGAAAATTTAGATAATAAGATCACTTGGCTACCTATTACCCTTCTACCCTTATTATCGACCTTCGAATCTTTCTATCTTGGGTCATGTCCCCAGTATGCTGAAGATGTGTCATGTCCTATCTAATCACCTCCTCCCAGTTCTACTTCGGCCTACCTATACCTCTCCTAAAACATACTATAGCCAACCTCTCAAGGAATTTAGTACGGAAGGCATACAAATACAATAACAATGATATTTAATTATTCATATGATGCAGACAATATGACGTAATATCATAAGACCTATACATTTAGAAACTTGGGAAGACATTAGGAAAAAAAGCGCTATAGATTAATATTATTTGGTTATTGTTATTAGGAACTATAAGCATATTAAGTGGATCAATTTTAGTTAGCCGATGACACAGGTATCCTCCTAAATCCCCATAAAAAACTATGCTAAACTTATTGTTGGGCTGCCATTTCTGCCCATCTTCTTACAAAATTTGATATGGATTTTGTTATCTCTTTATGACTGATCGAAATAGCAAGGTCATGTTACTGTACAGAAATTACATATTAACAGTAATGGAAAAAAAAACAATGAGCTTTGATATACAATCAGGTACTGTAACTTACTTTTTCAAGGGGATACTAACTAGCAAGAACTCACCTAAAAATTCAATATTTTGGAACTGCTTGAGAGTCTGAATTGCCCAGTTTCGTGCATCCTTTAGGAACTCCTCATTTACAGACCTCATATTAAGCTTCGAAGACAAAGCAAGCAAGAACACCTCACACATTACAATCCCAGCTAGATCCCTGATCCCACGCCTACTTTTCTGACCCTTGTGAACCTCAGCACTAACAATTGGAAAGAAAACTCCTAAGTTCTCCTCAAGTTTAGCACACTTCCCAACCAAATCAACCATCCAAACCCCAGCCAGTTCCTCAAAACAGACAATATCCTCATCAATCACATTTCCATTTTCAGGCACAACCAAACATAGACATATATAATCAACAATTTTATCTACCAACTCCCTAATTTCACTAGTCAAGCACAACCCATTCCGCGAAAACTCACAAACTATATCATACAAAACATAGATTAATGGGGCAAGCAAGGCAATCTTTTTCGTCCCATTACACGAACCCGAACACGAACACGAAATTAGCAACTGAAACAAGTCTTTAGCAACAATAGTTTTGCTAAAACCAGTTGATTTTGAAGAGTGAAAAGTGACAGCAGAGTAAAACCATGTAATTTCAAGAGGTGGGTCAGGCATTGTTTGGACTAAACGAAAGAAAATGGACTCAAAAACAGAGAAATCGGAACTTCCATTTCGGTATGAGGCCAAGAAGTGCTTGATTGATTCTTTCAACATGGGCTCGAATCCCTTTGTTGATGAACACATCGAAAGAGATTTTGAGGTTGTAAATGAAAGCTAAAATGGGATTTTCTCAAGCTTGATTTTGGAAGAATTTGATGGGATTTAGGGTTTAACAGTAACCTCAAAACCCTAGGTTGATGGAGGTGGGAATTTTTGGGGTCTATTTGTAACGGACATTTTGTTTTTTGAATTTGGTTTTGGGACTTGTATTATTGTATGGATTAGCGGGAATAAAAGAAATAGCACCAACTCCATATTTCCTTTTCTAAAACATGAGAAAATAGCCAAAAGCCTCACCAACGCATTTGTCAATTCTCAACTACACACTTAATATTTTACGAAAGTCCTATTATCACTTGGGGGTTATTTGGTTTGATGATAAGTTATGTTGGAATTAATTATGATGGAATAATTTATGATGAGATAAGTAATGTTGATTGTTGAGGTTATTTTTTATTGATTGTTTGGTTTGTTATATTCAAATAATATGCATGACATAATTTCTAAAAATAAGTTATGTGTTTACGAAAATACCCTCAATTTTATTTAGTTTTTCTTATACTTTCTTTGAAAGCTTTAGTTTCTCACTTTTAAGAATATAAATTTCATCTTACTTAGATTAAATATTTTTGTGTGTGCATTCTCATAATTATACCGTGTGTTTTTAAATATAAAACATCTATCTTATTTAGCTTAAAAAAACTTTCATCTTAAGTTTGTTAAAGTAATTTTTTTTTATTGATGTCACTTCATTTAAGCATCGCTCATATATTGTAAATATTAAGTTATCTTTATATTAATTGATATATAAAATACAATTTGCAAGTGATTAAAAAAATATTTAATTAAAAATATGTAATTCAACAGTGGAGTGAATATTTTAAGAGATATCAAAATATAAATAAACATAAGAATTAGTCAAATAAATTCAACGTATAATATTTTTATAAATAAAACTATATTTATATAGTATAATTTTTTAATGAAAAAATATATAATCATAAAAATAACGATTAGTGGAGGTTGTGAATGTTATTATAAATGGTATTAAAAACTATTTGAATATACATGTATGTGAAAGTAATGTTTAAAAGAGGGTTTAAGAGAGTACTTAGAAATAACTTATCACAATCATAATTATTAATCAAATAAAGAACTGAGGAATACTAAAAACTTATTCGAGAGTTATTTTTCCTTACCCATTACATTAAACGACCCCTTAAAGTATTTTAAATTGAAATTCGTTCCATCTTCAATGGTGATATAACATAGAGAGTGAATTTAAGGAGAGTGAGAAGCAACATATATATTGTAAAAGTTATTTTTATACTTATACTTTTTTTTTATTGAATATAGTTTTCTATCTTTTAAAAAAATTAGATTTGATTAGAAAATATCTAACAAATTCAATCCTTTTTAAAAAGCATATTCATCGACTCAAATGGTGATATGGGTAAAGGGGAATATTTACTTTTAATAAGCAATAAAATTTTAATTTTAACGATAATCATTTTTATTTTAGGTATAAAACATATAATCCGAAGTTAATAATATTCGTGATATTTCAGGAGTGGATTTTCCTGTTATTTAGTTTTAGGATTTTATAGTTGGATCTGATAAGATGAGAGAGAAAGAGACCTTGAATTTTTGGGATAGATTCTTTAAATTAAAAATTTGATGCGCTGGAAAAATTATATTGAGAAAGTTATCAAAAAAAATTCATGTGTTTTAATAGGAATTACCTTTCCGTGAAATATAAATGTGCAGTTGAGAATTGACGAATATGTTGAAGGAAATTTTGACTATTTTCTCTCTAAAACAGAAAAGAGTTAAAATGCCCTTAACGTATTAATAATGGTTTGAAAATACACTTCTTTTATCTGTGGATCAAAATTGTTCTTAACGTTAAAATGTTGATTTTAATGGAATGATGACATGTCATTAGTGAGGTCTTCTAATTAAACAAGTGACATTAGTTTATTGGTCCACATTGACTTTTAACCCTACCATTAAGAGTCTACTTGTCCATAACAAACCCAACAAACAAACCCTTTTAAAATAATCTAACTCTTTAATTCCTTTTCATTTTACACAAAATTCAAACAACAAATAAGTTACAAAATTGCATTGCAACTTTCTGTAACGACCCGTTAGGTCGTTTTGAGCACTGGAACTCTTTCCTTCATAAAAGACCCTTTTAAAAAAAAAAATTAAATGGAAATCCTAGACTAATTGTTTAACTATGGTTATTTAGTTAATGACCATTTTGTTAAATAATTAATTTAGTTGATAATAATGGGTCAAGTTTATAATTTATTTAATACCTTATACCACTTGGCCCATATTTATAAAAAATATAAGTTAGTGAGTTTTATCACATTTAGGGATCGTTTGGTGTGAGGGATAAAAATAAATAGTGATGGAATAAAATTTTTGTATCTTGTTTGGTGTCCATGTTTTGGATAACTTATCCCACAATTTATAACATACAGATGGGATAAGTTATCCCATATATATGGTGGGATAAGTTATCCCAAGATAGCTAACACAGGACAACTAATTCTGGGATAACTTGTTCCCAACCAAAAGACACCTTAGTCGTCGTCGTCATCTTCATCATCGTCGCCGTCGTCGTCTTCTTCTTCGTCGTCGTCATCATCATCATTAAATGGTTGCCATTTGGGTTTGACAAAAAGGTGGGTAAAATCTTGTTCTTTTGGTTACTGTCGAGCTTAGGAGGAAGTTAGTGCCATTATGGGTGATGATGATGTCATCATTGGATGGCATATAGTTTTGGGTTGAGATGTAAGAAGATTTTTGGTTCATGGCCGCCACTGGTTACCAAATCAGTGGTTTCAATTTCTATTAATATTAATTGTTTATCATATTATAAGTTTAGTTTTTGATATATTGAGATAAATAATTAAATATTAGGTGTATTGTATTATAGGAATACCATTAAATTTATGATATTTTGATAAATTGAGACATAACCTTAGGCTTAAAATTTAAGAATATGAGACTTGACATATTTGGTTGGTACCAAGATTTATGAATTTAATTGTAGATTTGGAGAGTTTTGGACCTAGGCTAGACCTATAATAATATGGGTGTCTATGGATTCACTTGCTTACGAATATTGCATATTTGATAGATTGAGAACATTTTAAAGCTTTACGGAAGGGAAATACGAAATCTTGAGGAATTCATGGCACATGTTCGACCTTTGAGGTATGTTAAGACTTTCAAATTTTGTTGAAGGACATTTTCCTAATTAAAGATTAAAAATGAAATAGACAATGGGTAAGGGCGAAAGATAGGGGTCTCATACCAATGGTGTGACGGGCATTGGTACGAGTACCGGTGTTATTAAAGAGAAATTTTATTACTATAATATGATAGATTGTAATTCGAGAATGCCAAAGCATATGGACATTAGCTGATGTATTTAGTGACTTGATTTCTTTTGTGTGGTTGTGTTTCTCTATTGAACCCGTATATTTGTGATAATTGAGGAGATTATATGTCATAGCGATATTTGATTTATTGAGATGCTTCATCATCCCCTTTTATTGATATAGTATTATGCACATGCATTGACATGAGATTAACTATGAGTAAAGGTCTAAACACGTGGAGATCATCAGTGTTGAGATCGAGTTATGATTATAATTTGGGCATGTGGAGATCGTCCGTGCGAGGGATTGTTTATGATTATAAGTTGGGCACGTGGAGATCGTCCATGCTGGGATTGTTTGATTTTATGATAGTGCGTTGAGATCGTCCGCACACACACGTCAAGATCATCCGTGTTGGTATATGGACCTCGCGAGTCCCCCATGGGTCATGAACTCTTGATGTATTTTCGAGGAGTATCATGTATATACGGTTGAGAGAGTACTTGGCATCTGAGGCATATCATTTCATGGTGTCATATTGCATTGCATCTCATTACATCCCTCATTCAAATTGATTATGTCCTTTATTGGTGGTTGGACATTGCGTGATATTTGATTATCCTTATTTGATGAAACTTGACTGATAAGTATAATGTAGACTGGTAAAATTAAAGGATGATTTTCTTATATACTCTTGTCACTACTTCTTTGTTGTCGGTCTATGTGATATAGTGGGTACACGTGGTTTCGTACTCATACTATACTTGCTGCACTCTTTTGTGGTGCAAATTGAGTTTCAAATTCAAGCACATTTCTTGGAGCTTTGAGTTTGAGTTTGGATTATCTTGTAGTTGTGGTATGCTTCTTGGATATTCTGCAGCCCACACCTTTATCTATCTCTATTTATTAGGTTGTTTTGGTATTCTGATAGGATATTTCTTATGTTTAGACTTGTCATATTTGTTTGGACTGGTATCATATTTTCGAAGCTCTTGCACTTATGACACTAAAATTGTAACACCCCAAATTTTTTTGAGATAAGACTCGAACCATTCTTCGTTGTGAGTAAGATTTTTACCGAGGAATTGAAAATTTTCTTAAGTATTAAGGTCACTAGATGTAGCACCTTGAGTTCCAAAAAGAACTAAAGAGAATTCATTCAAGTCATTCGTAAGTTCTTTTAAGATTTGGGTCAACTTCAAACGACCATAACTCTTAGCACAAGATGAGATATGAAACCCATAAGATATCAAATGAAAGATCTTTGAGTCCTCTTTTCAACGCCACTGAGTTTGCTAAATTTTTAGTTTGAATGAGGGAGATATGCCCGTTTGAGTTTAGCCTATCCAATTAAGGAAATTTACCCGAATTAATGAGGGGTATTTTGGTCTTTTCCTTACCCCACTAGTCTAGCTCGTTTTTGTTAAAATTTTAGGGGTCTAAATTGATCGGAATCAGTTTTAGTTATTCCTAAATGCGCTTAGGGTTTTCGAGAGGAGTTCAAGAGGAGAAAAAGGGAGAAAAGCTTCAAGCGTTCAAGATTCTTGCGATTCTTCGAGGGATTTCGCCAAGGATTTGATTCTTAAGAGGTATGTAAGCTCTCATAGTATTTGGTTCATTCACCCACACGCCAATCATGTGATTTTAAATCCGTAATTTCATTCTTGAGGTTGAATGACTTGAGTTCTTGAAAAGTTTCTTGAAGTTTCGTTCTTAAATCATTAATGATGAGTTTGATGAGTTCTTGAGATGAATGTTAGGAGTTTGAGGTTTCTTTTAGTAGATTTTCATGTACTTATGTTGGGTATTCGAATCTAAGTGAGTTAGGAAGAAACCATTCGATTCTAGGCGAATTAGTGCCAAAAATCGAAGAAGAAAATTCATCGGAATATTCTGGGGAGGGGCTGGGGCGGCGTGCCAGCAGTGCGCCACATTTGATTCTCTAAAGTTTAGGGGCTGGCGCCCCGCGCCAGTAGTGCGCCAGGGTCGCCTGTCCTCATTTTTTTTCGTCATTTGCTCTATCTAAGTTCTTTTAAAGTGTACCTTTACTCCCTTCTGATTCTAACTACTCTAAACTACATCTAAACATCGAGAGATCCTTTATAACATGAATGATAACCCTTGAATTCATAATTCAAATTCAAGGTAGAGTTAAGAGTAAAGTTTTGAGAGTTCTTTCGAGTCATTTTGAGAAGTCTTTTACAATCTTTTAGAACTTGTTTTAAGACTTGAGTACTTGAGTTTGAGGATGAGGAGAGTTGAGTTTCATTTTTCAAAATGAATATATGGGAACTAAGTAATCCCAAGAGTAAATGTTTTTACATTTAAAATGAGAGGAAACATCGATTTCCAAATGAGTTCATGAGGAGTTTTGAGTATAATCTCTTTTAAGAGAATCTTTTGAGTAATAATCTCAAAGTTTGAGGATGAGTTTGAGCACCGATATGGGGACAAGTTCATACAACTCAAAGTCCTCATAAATCATGTAGCCAACGTGGGTAGAAAGGGTCATACTTTTTAGATGATTACTTAATGCTTTTTAAGCATAGCTTAGTGGATCCACTTATTTGAGGATGTCTTATACTCCGGGAAGGTATAGGACAGTTCTGGTAGCGTGGGCGAGACGCTGTATCATCACATAGTTCATAGTGATGGTTGTCGGTTAGAGAATCTCCCAAATAAGAGTTATTATTGTATTCTTACATACAATTGAGTTATTATTCTACAGTTGAGTTATTATTTATTGTTCTAAAAGCTTTCCATATATTGCATCTTTTATTGTTGCTTTATCCTTGAGTTGAGTTGAGTAACTTTGAGTTGAGTATCCTTGAGTTGAGTTGAGTATCTTTGAGTTGAGTATCCTTGAGTTGACCGAGTATCTTTGAGTTGAGTTGAGTGAGATGAGACGAGGTAAGTATGTTACTTTTTATCAGTTCAAGCTTATGTTTATTCTTTAGAATTCCCCTTACATACTCGTACATTCAATGTACTGACGCCATTTAGCCTGCATCTTTTTATGATGCAAATACAGGTATTCAGGATCAACAACAGATGCTTTGTTGAGACCACTTGCAGTTCCAGTTAACTTTGGTGAGCCTCCTTTCTTCCGGAGGGTTCCATTTTTCTTCACTTTGTTAGGATGTCGTGGGTTTTGTCCCGATAATCCTTCTGTAATAGTAGAGGCTTCATAGATAGTTTAAAAGTCGAGGAGTCTATCATTATTCCCTTTGTTGTTGTAATGTTTTGAGTTCATGAGGCATTTAACTAATACTTGTTAAATTATTTTTCAGATGATTATTAGAGTTGAGTTTAAGTTAAGTTTTTAAAGTTATATTTTGCATCATGAGTTTTCATTTTGCTTGACTAAGTCTTTTGGTGAGTAATGAGCCAGACCAAGGGTTCGCTTGGCAACCAACAATGGTTCTTAAGTGCCAGTTACGTCCAGGGTGTAGGCTCGGGGTGTGACAAACTTGGTATCAGAGCACAGAGTTCAAGTGTCCGAAGGTGTCTATGAAGCCGTGTCAGTAGGGTCTTGTTTATGGTTGTGAGGCCCCCACTTTTATAAAGGAGGGACTACAAACATTTAAGAAAAGTTTTCCTTTTTTCATACTCCAAATCGTGCAATAGGACTATGTCGTAAAGAGCTTATTCGAACTCGTGCGTTTCTCAGATTCACTCGACTACCTCTCATACTGAAGGTGGTTTAAAAGTAAAGCCCAAGATCCTTATGGATGAGGTATTCTTAGCAAAAAGTCTTGAGGAAGTCATGAGACCGTAGAGGGGATTGAGAGGAGCCTATGAGTGAGTTAACTATTGAGTTCAAAAGAATGCACTCACATTCATATGAATCGTGCGTTTGAGCTGATCGAGATGTACTCTCTTCTCTAAAACTTATTCAGGTGAAACCCTTATGAGAAAGAGTGTTTTAGAGCTTGGGTATCATTTTCACCCTAAAAGATAGTATGAGTTACAATATTTTGAGCAGTAGTAGTAAGGAGTGCCCTTAAGTTAAGAGAAAAGCATGCAGAGGTTCAGAAATATATGAAAGGGATATGGTGATGGGGTAGATTATGTTATTGCAATCATGCACCCAGTCAGTTATAAGTGATGAGTTCCTTTATGAGTAGAATAAAGAATAATAATGTTGTAGAGAGTTCTTGATAGAAGGAAGAGGAATAGTTACTATGATGTGATAGACCAAAGCTAGGCTTATGAATGTTGAAAGGGGAACCCCATGGTATTCAGAAAATGATAGAACTATTTGAGACGTAATGCGCAGTAAGTGAGTAAATAGCAATTAAGTTGTGAAATGAAAGGTGAAGGTAAACTGTAGGTAGGTCGACGGAGAGATAAAGATTTCCTACTTGTCATGAGATCTTAGTGGGTGAGTGTTTCTGGACTTTTCTGGTAGTCGCAAGTAGTATAAGGTGTGAGCAATTATATTGATATTTGTGTTTAGTATTAGACACTAAGCTTGAATTTGAGATAAGTGTCGTGATCAAAAGATGGCAACATGAGGGTGATGGTGTTAAGTTTGAGGTCTGATCTAGTAGGTTTGACCTGAAATAGGTGAGGAGATCAAAGTGGTACTTTGCAATGAAAATATGGTATTATGACCCATAGAGGAGATGAATGAAGGTAGAGCAGTAAGAGGTACACCCGAGGTGGTATGTGGCTAGACGAGGTCCCAATTGAGGTTGAAAGAAGAATCTTAGAAAGAGGTCTTAGTACCTGCTTATGGAGAGTTCGGTAGTCATGAGATTAACTTTTTCTGAGTGTTAGAGTAAAGGGGGATGTATACCAGTTTAGAGATAATGAAATAGGTCCATAGCTTTCAAGTGTTAGCTTTAGACCTAAGGGGGAGATGATAAGATGAGAAATCAAGTCAATTATTGAGAATAAGATAGTAATGAGTTCAAAAGAGTGTGGGAGATATCTTTTTAGAGGTCCTTTTAGTAGTGGAGTGATATTAGAAGGAGAAGGTTAATGTTCTTATCGTGAGAATGATGGTGTGATAATTCCATCTAAGGTTATAAATGAGGAGGAAGAAGAGGATGAGGTTTTACTATGAGAAATAGTTAAATGAGAGCCCTTAGTTGGTTCCGAGTAGTAACACGGGAAATTCTAGTTGGTATGGCAGAGATGATGAGAGAATGAGAACTTCTTAAGGAGCTGGTTAGTAGGAGTCCATAGAGTTGTTAGAGTACTAAGCTTGAATGTGGTGTTGTTAAACATTAGGTGGTTCTTGATATGAGCCCAATGTTGATTAAATGTGGTGGTAAAGAGTAATATTCTTGGGATGAGATTCCTTATAGAGAGGTATAGAACCCGAACCTTAGGATTTGGGTTAAGCTTGAATATAGTAAGAGCGTACCATTAGACTCAGATGTTGGTAAGAGTAGTCATGTACCCTTGTGGGAGCTATGAGTTGCAGCCAATGAGGTATGGTAATAAGGAAAGAAGAGCGTAGTTGAAGAGTGTTACTAAGCTTAACAGCTAGCAGTCACATTAAGCTTAACAACTAGCAGTCACATTACCCCAGGCATGGTATTCCTATTCTTATTTCATGTCTGGACTTCCTTTGTTCCAGATAAGGTAACTTTAGAGAGAGTGTGACTATGTTCACAACAACATCGTTCTTGATTTAGGTGCTATAAAAGGTCCTAACTCTTGGCATGAATCAGTTTAGCCTATGTTAGTAGGTAAGTTCATGAGTCAGAAGAGATGGTAAGAGTCATCCCGTTCCATACCCAGTCCAGCCGTCATTCGAGGACGAATAATCCCAAGGGAGAGATAATGTAACACCCTGGAAAATTTTGAGCTGAGACTCAAACCATTCTTCGTTGTGAGTAAGATTTTTATCGAGGAATTTAAAATTTTCTTAAGTGTTAAAGTCACTAGATGTAGCACTTTGATTTCCAAAAAGAACTAAAGAGAATTCATTCAAGTCATTCTTAAGTTCTTTTAAGATTTGGATCAACTTAAAATGACCATAACTTTTAGCACAGGATGATTTAGGAGACCCATAAGATATCAAATGAAAGATCTTTGAGTCCTCTTTTCAACACCACCAAGTTTTCTAAATTTTGAGTTTGGATGAGGAAGATATGCCCGTTTGAATTCAGTCTGTTTAGTTAAGGAAATTTACCCGAATTAATGAGGGGTATTTTGGTCTTTTCCTTACCCCACTAGCCTAGCTCATTTTTGGTAACCTTTTAGGGGTCTAAAATGGTTGGAATCAGTTTTAGTTATTCCTAAATGCACTTAGGGTTTTCGAGAGGAGTTGAAGAGGAGAAAAAGAGAGAAAAGCTTCAAGCGTTCAAGATTTTTGCGATTCTTTGAGGGATTTCGCCAAGGATTTGATCCTTTAGAGGTACGTAAGCTCTCATAGTATTGGGTTCGTTCACCCACATGCCAATCATGTGATTTTAAATCCGTAATTTCGTTCTTGAGGTTGAATGACTTGAGTTCTTGAAAAGTTTCTTGAAGTTTCGTTCTTAAATCATTAATGATGAGTTTGATGAGTTCTTGAGATGAATTTTAGGAGTTTGAGGGTTTTTTTTTGAGTAGATTTTCATGTACTTATGTTGGGTATTCGAATCTAAGTGAGTTAGGAAGAAACCATTCGATTCTAGGTGAATTAGTGCCAAAAATCGAAGAAGAAAATTTGTTGGAATGATGGGGCGACGCTCCCCCGATGCGCCAAGGGGGCTAGGGCGGCGCGCCAACAGTGCGCCATATTTGAGTCTCTAAAGTTTAGGGGATGGCGCCCCGCGCCAGCAGTGCGTCAGGGTCGCCTGTCCCCACTTTTTTCCCGTCATTTGCTCCGTCTAAGTTCTTTTAAAGTGTACCTTTACTCCCTTCTGATTCTAACTAATCTAAACTACATCTAAACATTGAGAGATCCTTTATAACATGAATCATAACCCTTGAATTCATAATTTAAATTTAAGGTAGAGTTAAGAGTAAAGTCTTGAGAGTTCTTTCGAGTCATTTTGAGAAGTCTTTTACAATCTTTTAAAATTGTTTTAAGACTTTAGTACTTGAGTTTGTGGATGAGGAGAGTTGATTTTTATTTTTCAAAATGAATATATGGGAATTAAGTATTCCCAAGAGTAAATGTTTTTACATTTAAAATGAGAGGAAACATCGATTTTCAAATGAGTTCATGAGGAGTTTTGAGTATAATCTCTTTTAAGAGAACCTTTTAAGTAATAATCTCGAAGTTTGAGGATGAGGAAATATTTTTAAACATATGAGCTGAGTTATATTTTGGGAGTAGTGTTGATCATCGATATGGGGACTAGTTCATACAACTCAAAGTCCTCATAAACTATGTAGCCAACGTGGATAGAAAGGGTCATACTTTTTAGATGATTCCTTATTGCTTTATAAGCATAGCTTAGTGGATCCACTTAGTTGAGAATTTCTTATACTCCGGCAAGGTATAGGACAGTTCTGGCAGCGTGGGCGAGACGCTGTATCATCACATAGCTCATAGTGAAGGTTGTTGGTTAGCGAATCTCCCAAGTAAGAGTTATTATTGTATTCTTACATACAATTGAGTTATTATTGTATTATTACATACAGTTGAGTTATTATTTATTGTTCTAAAAGCTTTTCATATATTGCATCTTTTATTGTTGCTTTATCCTTGAGTTGATTTGAGTAACTTTGAGTTGAGTATCCTTGAGTTGAGTTGAGTATCCTTGAGTTGATCGAGTATCTTTGAGTTGACCGAGTAACTTTGAGTTGAGTATCCTTGAGTTGAGTTGAGTATCATTTAATGTACTGACGCCATTTGGCCTGCATCTTTTTATGATGTAGATACAGGTATTCAGGGTCATTAACAGATGCTCCGTTGAGACCACTTGCAGTTCCAGTTAACTTTGGTGAGCCTCCTTGCTTCTAGAGGGTTCTATTTTTCTTCAGTTTGTTAGGATGTCGTGGGTCTTGTCCCGATAATCCTTCTGTAATAGTATAGGCTTCACAGATAGTTTAAAAGTCTAGGAGTCTATCATTAGTCCCTTTGTTGTTGTAATGTTTTGACTTCATGAGGCATTTAACTAATACTTGTTAAATTATTTTCAGACGATTATTGGAGTTGAGTTTAAGTTATGTTTTTAAAGTTATATTTTGCTTCATGAGTTTTCATTTTGCTTGAGTAAGTCTTCCGCTGAGTAATGAGCCATGCCAAGTATTCGCTTGGGAACCAACAATGGTTCTCGAGTGCTTGTTATGTCCACGATGTAGGCTCGGGGCGTGAAAAACTTGGTATCGTGACACTTCAAATCTGTTCTTGTCCCATGATATATAGACTTAAACATTTCTATCTTTTTTCTTCAAATAGCTTAATGAGTATATCCAAATGACTAAATCTAATTACAAATAATGAACTTGATTATCAGAAATCACAGTGAATGACATTTGGCATGGAGTTGAATTTGTGTGTAAAATGTAATAGGTTGAAAATGGAGGTGTAAAATGAAAAGGAATTAATGAGTTGGATTATTTTAGAAAAGTTTGCTTGTTGGGTTTGTTATGGACAAGTCGACTTTTAATGGTGGGGTTAAAAGTTCACGTGGACCAATAAATTAACATCACTTGTTTAATTAGAAGACACACTAATGGCATGTCATCATTCTGTTAAAAAGAGATATTTTTGAACTTAAAGAAAACATTAAGGGAAATTTTGATCCAATAGATGGAAGGAGGATATTTAAAAACCATTTTCAATACGTTAAGGATATTTTAACCATTTTCCTTTTTTGAAAAGATTGGTTGACATCAAAATTTTACCAGATTTAAAATATAACTCTACAAGACAAGTTCAATCCATCTTCAAGCTTTCGTTAGAATTTCTTGGAGACTATTTACCTTAAATTCTAACTCACGCCTATAAAGGGACACATATTACCTTGAAGAGTCACCTCAAAACATCGCAACTCAAAATCTGATTAACTCCTAAATTTTCACAAAGAGATCAAGACATTGAATATTGCCTTCCTCAAATCGACACCCGATATTCCTAGCGATCAAATACATTACAAAAAGGTTCAGATCATCCTACATTCAAAAAATACGCTACTAACAACCCCCAAATTTTCGAGAAAACTCATATGGAAGAATCAAGGGATAAAAAAAATTGTGTTCTCAAATATTTATCGATAAAATCTCTTTTTCTTTATATTTTGTTTGTGCTTGAAAAAAATGATATATGGAGAAAATATATTTGAGACAAAAAATAATAAGATGGATCAATTGGTAAACATATAATATATGTAATACAAATCGCAAACGTTAAACTTTTTCATATACATATGTGTATGTACATAGCATATGCCAATATGTGCATGCGTATAAAGAAAAAAGGTTACCGACATATCATATAAGAAGAGATAAATTATTAGGATAGCGGGATAGGGAGAGAGAAGATGACGGGGAAAGGAAAAGAAACATAACCAAGCAAAATAAACACACAAAGAAGTGTGAATACAATGGTTGATTCCTTTTTCATCTTCTTTACAACTTCACTATATCTCCAATCTCAATGATAATCTTTTTATTTTGTATATTGATTTAACACGGAAGTCCTAATATATATAAGACATAGGTGGTACACCAACTTTCCAAGTGAATTCAATCAATAAATTTTTAAATCTAGAAGAAATGGGTAAATTACAAATTAAATGCAACTAGTCAACTATTCTATGGAAGTTGGAAAAGAAAATGAATTAGCTTTTGGACCTATTATTTAGTGCTTAAATAAAAATTAGATTTATGAAATCCATATTGTTGACACCCAATTTTGACAGACTTATATCTTATTTTGATTACTATTAAAATTAATTTCTTTTATTTATATATGTAAACTAGTATATTATTTTTGTCTAAACTATTAGTACCAATATTTATAATTTTATAATAATTCATCTTTTATTTATCACTATTTGTCTCCATCGACGTGCTTGCTTCAGCAGGGACATTTCTGAAAAAGGTTTTTTTTTTTTTGGTTTTATTTAAATTTAAATATTGTATTTTTTTTTTATGATACCCTCTTAGCTTTGATCTTTAATTTTAAATTCATATATACTTTAGTTGTAGCTTTACTATTTTGAATATCACTAATATTTATATAAATTTTATAAATACTGTGAATAAAAATATCAATTATCGATGAAGAAAATTGTGAATCAACCCACCGGACCGTGCATACACCTACTCTAACACCTAAGATATTAAATGTGGAACTGAAAAAATTATAAGTTAACACCCTATTTACATATAGAAATACTCTTAACTCAATTTAAAAATAAATTCCTTTGGTATAGAGTTACACTAAACCTTCCCCAAGAAATTAGTCTAATCAGGTACAACAACTTTTAAGAGGATACACAGTTTTATATTAAATAGATATAGCTCCCACCATGAAGGAAGACGAGTAGAAGCTGTCAAATATCAATTTCGTCTTCACCTATGAAACATCTCTAAATCCTACAACCAAACTATGCCAAAGGGCATAGCAAGAGTAGTAGCAATACAAATAACACGTACTGTTAGACATCATCAGTCGACCAGAACCCACCACATAACATCATGCAAATTAATCAATCAAAATATGCAATTTGAAGATAAAATTAGTTGTTATGACCCTCCAGGTCATTTCCACTATTTAAAAATATTTTTGATATTTAGAGCTTTCCCTAAAGCAGCCTAACAAATTTTAAGATTTGTTGAGACTAATAGTTCAGTCGTCGGGTTGTTCGTTTGAGTTTTGTGCGAGTTTCTATGTTTTGGAGCCTTTGAAACTTGAATGGTTGACTTCGGTCAAAAGTTTAGATAGACATCCTCAAAATGGAATTTTGACTTGTAACACCCCGAAAATTTCAAAGTTATGACTCAAACCATTCTTCATTTACTTGTAGGGTCATATCGGGTGATTTTTAAATTTCTCATATGTGTAAAGGTAAATTATTTAGTGTGAGAATAATTTTGGATATCAATTAAGGTCACTAGAAACTCCTAGCACAAAGTAGAGTTGAAGGTTTCCTTATTGATTAAGTTTTCATGTAAGATTCTACTTGGGTCAACTTCAAACGACCATATCTCTTAGAATATAAAGAGTTACGTGGTCCATAACCTATCAAATTAAAGGTATTTGAATCTTCTTTCCAACGCCACCAATTTCGCAAAATTCTGAGGTTTGAGTAAAATGTTATGACCATTTTAGTAACCTGATACAGTGCTGTGATGAATTAGCCGACGGGAAAACATTAAAAAAGGGTCATTTTTATCTGTTTACCTCTAAGAAAACTCTAAACAAATTTCTTGACTAATTAGAGACCCACAATCATGAGATTTTCATCTCTTAATCCATCATTCTCTTCTCTCTCAAATTTTAGGGCAAAACCCTAAGAAAAAATCAAAGTAGAAGACTCCATTCAAGATTCTTCTTCAAGGTGAGTTCTTCTCCAAGAATTTCATTTTTTCAACTCAAATTCTTCCATACAATTATGAATCACTAATGAAAATCATAATTCTTGGCCAGAGAGATTTCAAGAAACTAATTCAAGAATCTCAAGAAAGGTTTTCTTGATTTTTCTCCTTCAAGCTAGGGTTTGAAGGCTTCTAATCAAGTTCTTTTTAAAGATTCTTCAAGATTCTTAAAGAACCTTATTATTCCAGGTATGTAAGGCTATCATAGTGTTAGACTATTTCGTCCTCACACCCTAAATCTACTTTCAAATCAGTAAAAGAGAAATCTAGGATTCTACCCCTAGATCTGAGTATTCTTGAGATGAGTTGATTTTGAGTTATCGAGTTTCTTTTTCTTTTTGAAATTCTATTCCTAATTATTGAATTGCTATATGTTATGCATTAAGATTCTTGAGTTGATTCGTTCATGTCTATATTTCAGCATGAACCCTATGAATTGAGTATTTTTGAGAGGAGAAATATCGTTGAGTTATGAGTTTCGAGTTCTTGAGTCTTGAGTTCCTAGTACTGAGTATTGAGTACTGAGTTTCCTTATTGCTATTAAGATCCCTGAGTTGATTCGTTCATGTCCATAATTCCACAAGAACCCTATGATTTGAGTTATAAATTTTGAAAAGCTTTTTAAAGCCAACACTTGAGTTCTTAAACTGAGTTTTGAGAAAGTAAAGATGAGTTTTAAGAAAAGAGTTTCTAAAACATGATTAGTATGACAATCGAGTATGCCATCAATGTATGAGCAGTATGACATCTAGATATACCTCAATGTTTATGTAGTATGACTTTATGTAGTATGACTTTCTGAGTCATCAATGATCATATTAAAATATTATTTTGATATATTTTTGAGAAAGAGTTTTCAAGTATGAATTTAGTAAGAGTATAAGGGGACTATATATTCCTAGAGGTATCAATTTTTACATAGATAAAAGAGAAACTGAGATTTCTAAATGAGTTCAAAAGATATTTCAAGAGCAGTTACCTCTTTTAAGAGGGTAGTTTGAAAAATTATCTCAAACCAGAGGAAGAGTTATGTTTTTAAACTTATGAGCATGAGTGTATATTATTGAGAGTAGTATTGAGCACCGATATGTGATGAGTTCAGACAACTCAAAGTCTTCATAAACCATGTATGCCAACATGGGTAAAAGGTCATACCTTTTAGATGATTCCTTATTGCTTTTTAAGCATAACTTAGTGGATCCACTTAGTTAAGGTGTCCTATATCCCGACAAGGTATAGGACAGTTCTGGCAGCGTGGGCGAGACGATGTTTTATCATGTAGCTCATAGTGATGGTTGTCCGTTAGAGAATCTCCCAATAGAGTTAAAGTGTATTTTTATATATCACTTATTATGTTGAGTTCAGAGATGAGAAAATATCTTGTAAAGCTTTAAATGATTTAACTCCTTTATTTCTTTACATTCAACTTGAGTACATTATTATCTATTGCAGTCCTTTCTTTCAGTTATTTGTTATTCAACTATATTACATACTCGTACATTCAATGTATTGATGGCATTCGACCTGCATCTTTTAATGATGCAGATACAGATTCTTAGGATCCTCAACAAGAGTCTGTTGAGATTACTTCATCCGCTCGTCAGATTTTGAGTAAGACCTCCTTGCTTCTGGAGGACTCCAATTTTGTGAGTTATTAGTAATAGTTTTGAGGAGTCGTGGGTCTTTTCCCGACACTCATCTTTATATGGTAGAGGCTTAATAAATAGACAGTTTTAGAGAGTCTTTCAGTTTCAGATATTTTATTTAAAACTTATGTTTCATACTCAGTATATTCAACAAAGTTTTGAGATTCAGTAAGCTATTTTTAAACATTTCTTTCAGTTTGATGCTTATGTATGCTCAAGTTAGTCTTCCGCTTGTAGTCAGCCAGGATGAGGATTCTCTTGGGGACCAGCAATAATTCTTGAGTGCCGGTCACGTTCAGGGTGTAGGCTCGGATCGTGACATGACGATTTTTTTAGCTGTGGAACATTGAGTTTGGTCTATAAGGATCTTTGGTTCATATCCCGAGGCTCTCAGTATGAGTTTGAGCTTTTAAGAGAGATGTTGGAAAACTTAGCCCAAAATTTACTACGTTCAATATTCAGATAATTATTTTTCCTATGAGAATTTTTTCAATGCATTAGCTCTAGAATGTTGAATTTGGTTTTGTATAGGACCTTTAGCTTGGTCTCGAGGTCTTCATTTTGATTTTGGACACTCAGTTGCTTTCTTTGTAATAGTTAAAGTGTTGACATCAACAAAAATATTTAGTAAATGACATCTTAATGTTGTATAATTGATTCTATTGAATCCGAAATATCTTTAACAATCAGATTTCACATATGATTTGTGTTCATGAGACTCCGAATAAGTCCGGAGCATCAAAATCAAAGTTTAGCCTGTGTTGTTACTGGTGTAACTGCTTAAGCGGCCTCCGGACCGCTTTGGCGGTGTTCTACCAACCTTGAATTACTCCTTCGAATGATGATTCTTCAAAATTCCTTTCATTGCCTAAAAAGAGATGTTTTTTCTTATGTTATAGTTTTTGAGTTGGTTCGAGTATTTCGGGCCTGAGGCCTTGATTGAGGATTAGCTGGATTCCAGGTTAGTTTATGTGCTTTAGGTGTGAGGTATTGCGGTCTTATGCCTTTCTACGATTTGGATGTTATTGTTTGGATGCTGGTGATGGCATGCATTGCATTGGTTTCTCATTCTCACGTGATTTGTAGTATGACCCCGGTGCATGCATTGGTTCTTAACATCTTCTTTGAGAAGTATGGTTTTTGCCCGAATTACTTCTAACTGATCTTTCTATGGGAGTTGTACTACATTTACTACTTTATAAATGAGCTTTGAAATAAAGAGGCATCGAGGATGCACTCACTTTTTACTTGACCGGTTGGAGAGTCGCCAACCCTTTTGATATTGTTTGTTCTATTTTTTATCTGGTCATCATGATAGATCGGATCCAACCGGATCAATTATGTAAGACATATACTGGGACCATACATGTATATACAAATGTGTGATCCATTGAACATGAAGAAGGAGACACATGGGTCCTACCTGATTGTCGGAGGCAGAAGTTAGGTGTATATACCTTGGCACTTGGCACTGATGGTACTACTAATTTTATTGCATAACTCACATTCATATGCATTGCCTATCACCAACATAATTGGTTGTTGTTTGTACTTGTTGATCTTATAGGGTGCCGTACGGGTTTAGTTTGTTGTTGTTTACATTCTGGGCATATGGGGGCTCAGTAAGGTTATTGTTTGATTGATTGTGTACTTGAGGCAGTATAAAGGCGGTCCCTTGTTTGATGGTAGATGCCGCTTTTTCTCTCTTCTAATTGACATTCTCTATGTAGGGTTTAGTTTAGAATGTCCTTCTTGGCTCTTATGTGATATTTGTGGTTATTCCATAAGTATTCCTTCAATTAGTTGTCATCCTTAGTTGAATTTTGTTGTAAATAGGTTTTTGGCCTAGCACCTTTAGGTACATCCCCTTACTCCATTTACCTGCTTCTTTTATCCTCTTTTTCTTGTATCAATTTATTTCCTATTACGAGTTTTCAGTTATCGCTTTAGATATTTGTGATATATTCTCCCTTCTTACATGCTGTTTATGCTTGCTTTATCTTTGGAGCTCAGTCGACCTATACCTATTGAGTTTCACTTATTGGTACTCATACTACATTTCTGCACCCTGTAGATCGTACTACAAGTTCTCGCTGCTGTTTTGAATCTCGTGCGAAGAAGCTCGTGTGATTCGGGGACTGGGGTGAGCTCCTAACGTTTGGAGTTGCCTATCTCCCTCCTTTTTGGCTAGGATTAGTTCACCCACAAAGGGATTGTTGTAGGTACCTGTAACGGTGGTTTGGGTTGTGACATCGACATTTTATCCCATTATTATTATTCTCAGCTTCCGCATTATTCAATGTTCAATCTTATAGTATGCCAAACGAAGGGTTACTTGGGATTAGTAGTGGTTATGAATTCCGACCACACCCAGGGTGTAAAATCGAGGAATGACACTTTTGGCATATTAAGATTTGCAATAAAAATTTAAAGGCAAACCTAGAATTTTCAAGTTTATGATTCTCATATAGATCTTAAGATTATTCTATATGATAATAATTGTATTCATAGTCAAATAAATTATTCATGAATAATTAGTGGATTTTAAACTCACATGAGCTCATTAGTACCACAATAGATTTATCCTTGTATGAATTGGGATGAAGGAAATGAAAGCATCAAATTAGAATATTATGTGTTCATTATAATAAGATAAAATATTCTCTAAGTTTTATTATAAAAATATGAGATATTCTCTTATACCTCAAACATGTCTTAATTTTGACTCTCAACAACAAGGACATGTGCACAATCCTAAGATACAATGTGGTTTACATCCACAAGAACATCTACCCATATAAATATTGTCATTCTCGAAAGTAACGTTTCTCCTTATTCTTTCAGGACATACACATTTTCCATCAGAACAAAGCACAAATCCAAGCTTACAAGAATCAAGATTACAATCTTTTGCTGTTTGGCACTATTGATCTTCTCCCAATACCATACATGATTGTAAACCTATATAACAACAAAATAAATGTTAATTTCATTGATTCAATTAAATTCATCGACAATACATAAACTTTAAACATATATAGTTTCTTTAAGTTACTACCACTATGTTTATAATGAATTTCAATCAATTAATATCGATATGATTTTGTGATCATAGTCAAACTTGTAAACTTCAAATGAATACCAAATAAAAAAAAGATTTTCAAATTTGCACTTTGTACGTCAAAATTAAGTGGGGCACTAAATTTAACAAATAAAATAAAGTTTGAAAACATTACATAATATTTGTATGACTATACAAGATTTGGCTATGTCAATTGCCTTAGTAGAACCATATAGTCAATTAAAATATATAAATTTACGCTAAAATGTCAAATTAATTTTTATGTATTCTCTGTAATAATTTGATGCATACCCTAGAAACAAATTAAATGGATTTAAATATACCCTTAAAAATTAATAAATATCCAAAATACCTTATTTGAGTTCAACTAAATCAATGAAATCAGACCCATTCTTCTATGATGAAAAAATTGATATATAGAGAAAATATATTTGAGACCCAAGATAACAATATGGATCAATAGGTTAACATATAACAAGTGTAATACAAATCGCAAACGTTTAAATTTTTCATATACATGTGTATGTACATAGCATATGCCAATATGTGTATATGTATAAAGAAAAAAAGTTAGTGACATACCATATAAGAAGAGATAAATGAGAAGGACAGAGGGATAGGGAGAGAGAAGATGAGGGGGAAAGGAAAAAAAAACTTAACCCAGTAAAATAAACACACAAAGAAGAGTGAATACAATGGTTGATTCCTTTTTCATCTTCTTTACAACTTCACTATATCTCCAATCTCAATGATAATTTTTTTATTTTGTGTATTGATTCAAAACGCAAGTCCTAATATATATAAGACATAGGTGGTACACCAACTTACCAAGTGAATTCAATCAATAAATTTTTAAATCTAGAAGAAGTGGGTAAATTACAAATTAAATGCAACTAGTCAACTATTCTATGGAAGTTGGAGAAGAAAATTAATTAGCTTTTGGACTTATTATTTAGTGCTTAAGTAAAAATTAGATTTTTGAAATCCATATTGTTGACACCCAATTTTGACCGACTTAACTTATTTTGATTACAATTTATTTAAATAAATATTTTAAAAATTAATTTCTTTTATTTATATATGTAAACTAGTATATTATTTTTTCCTAAACTAGTAATACTGATATTCATAATTTTATAATAATTCATCTTTTATTTATCACTATTTGTCTCCATCGACGTGCCTGCTTCAACATGGGCATTTCCGAAAAAGGTTACTTTTTTTTTTTGATTTTTTTTAAATTTAAATATTGTACATTTTTAGAAATTATGATATCCTCTTTAGCTTCGGCCTTGAATTTTAAATTCAAATATACTTTAGGTGTAGCTTAATCATTTCAAATATCACTAATATTTATTTAAATTTTATAACTACTTTGAATAAAAATATCAATTATTGATAAAGAAAATTGTGAATAAACTTATCGGACTGTGCGGATACCTACTCTAACACCTATATAGGAGAACCCTTACCCCCTAACTAAGACATTAAATGTGGAACTTAAAAAACTATAAGCGAACACCCTATTTTCATATAGAAATACTCTTTTGTCACGACTCAAAAATGCACGTGATGACACATGTCTATTCCCATCAAGACAAGTCATCCTCAACCCAATGAAAAAGAAAGAAATGCGGAAATATAAAACTAGAACAAGACAAAGACAGAGAATTTATTCATTCTAAATAATACCCCAAAACCTGATTGTCACGTGTACAAGCCACTAATATAAAAATAGAATTCGAAAGATAAATACAATTCTCATAGTCTTTGTTTCTCAAATAGAATAAAACATAAAGTAAAGGAACAAGAGGGCCCACCGAATGACAAGCAACTACCGCTCAAAATCCTTGACAAGCCTCGAAATCAGAAGAAGGAGAAAGAGATCACACGGGTCCGGGATCGGAACCTACACAAGTGTAGAAACAAGGGATAAGTACCAACAACATGGTACCTAGTAAGCAACCTAATAAATAAGGAAACCTAGCAAGAATTTGAGTACCTTTTACACTCCAAATGAATCTCCTCAAACTACAACCTGCACAGAAGTCAACCCAACCTATCAGTTCTACAATAAACGGCTCACAAGGCCCAATATTCACAGTTCGATAGTCACATTTCAAGAATAAAAAAAGTCAAGTAAGCCAACCTTAATGTCAAGTAGATTAATCAAACGTAATAAGTACATCAATCACATTTAACAAGTAGGCCATACATAAGAACATAAATGCATCAAATCACAATGATCAATCTGTAACACCTCGGTTTTAGAAAGTGCTAATTTTAGAAAGAACTAAATTAGAAATAACCAATTTGAGATTTGTGCAAGTTAGTCTTCAATTGTGAGTTTTGGGTCAACTTCAAACGACCATAACTTTCAGTACAAGATGAGTTAGGTGGCCCATGAGATATCAAATGAAAGATCTTCGAGTCCTCTTTCCAACGCCATCGAGTTTCCTAATTTCTGAGTTTGGATGAGGCAGATAAGCCCGTTTGAGTATAGGATGCCCAGTTAAGGAAAGTCATCCAAATTGAGGAGGGGTATTTTGGTATTTTCCTTATCCCTACTAGCCCCATACGTTTTTACACCCAAATTAGGGGTCAAAGTTGAGTAAAATCCATTTACGCTAAAGTCTAAAAATGTTTGGAAGGTTAGGGCAATGTTCAAGAGGAGAAAAGGGAGAAAAGCTTCAAGCGTTCAAGAATCTTGCGATCTTCAAGGATTTTCGCCAAGAATTCGATTCTTTCGAGGTATGTAAGCTTTCATAGTGATGAGTTCCTTCACCCTCACGCCAATCATGAGTTTCTTTATCAAGTTCGTCCATGAAATCTGTGTATTCTTGAAGTTTTCTTGATGAGTTTTCTTGATGAGTTTTTTTGAAGTTCTTGATGAGTTTTCTTGAAGTTTCATTCTTCAATCTTTATTATTGGAGTTTGATGAGTTCTTGAGGTGTGAATTTTGAGTTTGAGGGTTATTCTTGATGAGATTTGAGTAGATTTTTGTTTACTTATGTTGGGTATACGAATCTAAGAGAGTTTGGAAGAAATCAACCGATTCTAGGTGAATTAGGGCCAAAAATAGAGAAGAAAAATTCGTCAGAACATTCTGGGGAGGGGGTGGCGCGACGCGCCTGCAGTGCGCCAGAGTTGGCCATCTGAAGTTGAGGGGCTGGCGCCTTGCGCCAAGAATGCGCAAGGGTCGCCTGCCCCGCCCGTCTTTCTTCTTTCGTTCCGTCTGAGTTCTTTTAAAACGTATCTTCACTCTCTTCCTGATTATAACTATCCAATATACATATAATCATTAAGAATTCATATATATTCTAATCATAACTCTTGAATTCATAATTCAAATTCAAGATAGAGTTAATAGTAAAGTTTGAGAAAGTTCTTTGAGTCAATTTGAGAAGTCTTTTATAATTGTTTAAAACTTGTTTTAAGACTTTAGTATGAGGATGAGGAGAGTCGAGTTTCATTTTTCAAAATGAATATAAGGGAGCTAAGTATTCCCAAGAGTAAATGTTTTACATTTAAAATGAGAGGCGACTTTAATTTCCAAACGAGTTCATGAGGAGTTTTTGAGCACTATCTCTTTTAAGTGAACCTTTTCAGTAATAATCTCAAAGTTTGAGGATGAAGAAATGTTTTTAAACATATAAGCATGAGTTATATTATTGGGAGTAGTATTGAGCACCAATATAGGGACGAGTTCAGACAACTCAAAGTCCTCATAAACCATGTAAGCGGACATGGGTAAAAAGGGTCATACTTTTTAGATGATTCCTTATTGATTTAAACATAGCTTAGTGGATCCACTTAGTTGAGGATGTTTTATACTTCGACAAGGTATAAGACAGTCCTGCCAGCGTGGGCGAGATGCTGTATCATCACATAACTCATAGTGATGGTTGTCGGTTAGAGAATCTCCCAAATAAGAGTAAAAGAATTAATATCATATTTTTAAATATATTGAGTTATTATCTACTGTTTTAAAAGATTTCTTTATAATGCATCTTTAGTGTTGCTTTTATATTGAACTAAGTTGAGTATTTATGAGTTTGAGTATCTTTGAGTATCTTTGAATATCTTTGAGTATCCTTGAGTTGAGTTGAGATGAGGTGAGTATGTTCTTCCTTTTTATCAGTTCAAGCTTATGTTTGTGCTTTAGAGTTCCCCTTGCATGCTCGTACATTCCATGTACTGATGCCATTTGTCCTGCATCTTTCATGATGTATATACAGGTAATCAGGGTCATCAACAGACGCTTCGTTGATACCACTTGCAGTTCCAGAGTTGGTTTGGTGAGCCTCCTCGCTTCAGAAGGTTCCACATCTACTTTCAGTTTTGTTAGGAGGTCGTGGGTCTTGTCCCGACTGCCATCATAGTTATTAGAGGCTTCGTAGATAGTAGTGTTTTGAGGAGTCTTTTTCATTTCTATTGTTAAATGTTTAAGACTTGTGTCTCCTTCTTATGGCTAGTTGAATATTTTAAATATTCTGAGTTATGTATTTGAGACACTTGAGTTAAACCTTTACTTTCAAGTTCATATAATGTTGAGTAAGTCTTTCGCTAAGTATTGAGCCATGCCAAGGCTTCGCTTGGGGACCAACAATGGTTCTCGAGTGCCAGTTACGTCTAGGGTGTAGGCTCGGGGCTTGACACAATCTCTCGCCGAAACCATTTCCTATTGGCATAATATCACTAGCAGAAACCATTTTCCATCGGCTTTTTAAAAATCACTAGCTGGAACCATTTCCCATCGGCTTTATATCAATTCACTAGCCGAAGCCATTTTCCATCGGCTTTATATCACATCACTAGCTGGAACCATTTCCATCGGCTTAAAAATAATCACCAGCAAAGACCTCAGCATCATAACAATCACCAGTAAAGACCTTGGCATCATAAACACTTGCCGGCAAAGACCTCGGTATCATAAGCACTTATCGGCAAAGACCTCATCATCAAAACTATCACATGTCTCATCACGGTATTCAACAGTCAATGCACACAAGCAATATCACATAACATGGAAGAGAACAATTTATACAATTCAAGTGCATTTTCGTGCTATCAGGCATTTCATCAATCAATCAACAAGGTTACAACAAGACAATTCACAAACTTAATTATCATCACATAGCCTTTTCATTTCAACCCTTTTTTATTCATTAAGTTATCAAGTGGATACCTAACCCTTTACCTCAGTCCCATTACTCCCAAAACACAAGCAACGAAGGGAATACACGAATTCTACTAGAATACAAGGTTTAGGAGATTACTTATCTTAATCAATCAATAATCACTCCAAGAGTTGAGTCTTCCCCTTTCGAATCACTTCCAACGCCACACAATGTATATACAAACAAGCATTCACAATCACATTCCAAAAATAACAATACCCACATCAATTATATAGAGAAATGATTCAATCAACTCAAAACCCAATTTCAAAATGGAGGTTTGAATCTGAAATTTAATACTTGAAAACAATACTCAAGGATTTAGGAACTCATTGGGCAAAATCATTTTGAAAAAGGACTCAAAAATAGTTCACCATCTCCATTTTAGCTAAGAACTTGAGTTTTTGAAAAACCTTGCCATTTACCAATCAAAATCTCAAATTTTGATGTTAAAATCCATAAATAATCAAAGGAAAATGAAGTTTTAGGATCATAAAAGCTCACCCAAATGATTTAGCACAAGAAATCCTTTCTAAAATCGCCACCAATGGTTCCCCAAGCTCAAAAATAAAAAATAGGGCTTAGATTCCGAAATTTGTAGGTCAAAACCCCCTCTGATGTCGCTTTTGCAAACCAAGTTTTTCTTAGGCGAACCCCACAAAAGCTGGGGGTGTCGCTTTTGTGAGCCCCAACCTAAAGGCTTATCTCGCTTTAGCGAACCAGGTTCCGCTTAAGTGACCATCGCTAAAGAACACCTAATTCCCCTTAAGCGAAGACTGCAACACCAAAAATATCAACCAATATAAAAACATCAGAAGGACTCTCAGGTTTCATTCGGAACCCCGTGCACACAAACCACATATGCAAATCAATGATGCTTGACACTCCAAACTCATTAGAACCATCAAAACATGAATTCGAGGTCTCCTTGATCCAACATCCGTGAAAATCACAAGAAACTAACTCAACGCCTAAAAAGGCTAAAACAAGCTTGGGACCTCTGAAAAATTAACCAAGACCTCATCTAGGCCTAAAATCATCCCCCAAATCAAACAGAACTCTCGGAATTCTGATTCAAGTGTTTGAATCCCGAATGTTGACCAAAGTTAACCTAAAGGCTAAAATTTACAAATTTACAACTTAGGACCTCAAATTCCCAAAAAGACACCGAATCTAAAACTAACAACTCTCACATATTATATTTCATCTTTTGGGACTGATGGAATCAACATAATTATATTTTGACACTCGAAACTCCAAAAGACACCGAAAACCACTTTCTTAATAACTTAAGCCTTTCAAACTCAAAACTTACAAAATTCTCAACTTTTAACTCTAAGTCCAAAACCAACTTTTAAAACTCAATCATAGAAGACTCGGGGTCAATATCGGGAGGGTTAAGCAGTAAATTTCATGGAAAAACAAAAACAAAAAAGACTAATCGGGTCATTACATCTTAACTCAATTTAAAAATAAATTCCTTTTGCTTAGAGTTACACTGAACCTTCCCCTAAGGAACTAGTCTAACCAAGTACAACAAATTTTAAGTGGATGCATAGTTTTATATTATATAGACGTAGTTCCCACCTTAAAGGAAGAAAAGTAGAAGCTATCAGAGATCATTTTCGTCTTCACATATGATACATCTCTAAATCCTGAAACAAACTAGGCCAAATGGCATAGAAAGAGTAAGAGAAATACAAATAATACGTACTAGTAGGCATCATTGGTGGACCTGAATCCACTACATAATATCATGCAACTTAATCAACCGAAACATGCACCTTGAAGATAAAAATAGTTGTAATCTACCTTCAGGTTATTTCTACTATTTTCTAATATTTTAGTGTTTAGAGATTTTTAATTGCAGTCTCAATAAATTTATAGTTCGATTGTCGGATTTTTCGTTTGGGTTTTGTGTGAGTTTCTATGTTTTGGAGCCTTTGAAACTTGAACGGTTGACTTCGGTCAAAAGTTCAGATAGACGGCCTTAGAATGGAATTTTGATGGTTTCCTTAGATGTGAAACATCGAGTTTGGTCTAGAAGGACCTTGTTATATTTCATTGAGAACTTTTTCAACGCTTTAGCTCTAGAATGTTGAATTTGGTTTAGTAGAACCTTTGGTTTGGGTCTCGACGTCTTCATTTCGATTTTGAACACCCGATTACTTTCTTTGTAATAGTTAAAGTGTTGACTTTAGCCAAAATATTTAGTAAATGACCTCTTAATGTTGTATTACTGATTATGTTGAGTCTGGAATAACATTTAGAATTAGCTTTCACATATGATTTGTGTTCACGGGACTCTGGATGAGTCCAAAAAATCAAAGTTTAGCTTGAGTTGGTACTAGTTCAACTGCTTAAGTGGCCTCCGGACCGCTTTGGCTGTGTTTGAAAAACCTTGAATTACTCATTCGAATGTTGAATCTTCATAATTCTTTTCATTGCATAAGAAAAGTTGTTTTATCTTATGTTATCGTTGTTGAGTTGGTTGGAGTATTTTGGGCCTGAGCCCTTGATTTAGCATCAACTTAGTCCAGGTTAGTTTCTCTGCTTTAGGTGTGAGCTATTGCTGTCTTATGCCTTATGTGATTTGGATGTTATTGTTTGGATGCTGGTGATGGTATGCATTGTATTGATTTCTCATTCTCACGTGATTTGTAGTATGACCCCGGTGCATGCATTGGTTCTCAGCATCTTCTTTGAGAAATAGGGTTTTTGCTCGAATTACTTCTAACTGATCTTTGTATGGGAGTTGTACTACCTTTAATCCTTTATAAATGGACTTTGAAATATAGAGGCATCGAGGCTGCACTCAAATTTTACATAACCGGCTGGAGAGTCGCCGACCCTTTTGATATTGGATTTTCTATTTATCTCCGGTCACCATGACAGATCGAATCCAACAAGATCGATTATGTAAGACCTAAATTGGGATCATACATGTATATACAAATGTGTGATCCATTGAACATGAAGAGGGAGGAACATGGGTCCTACCCGGTTGTCGGAGGCATGAGGTAGGTGTATATACCTTGGCACGAGGCACTTGTCACTGATGGTACTACTAATTTTATTGAATAACTCGCATTCATATGTATTGACTATCACCAACATAATTGGTTGTTGTTTGTACTTGTTGGTCTTATGGGGTGATGTATGGGTTTAGTTTGTTATTGTTTACCTTCTGGGAATATAGGGGCTCGGTAAGGTTATTGTTTGATTGATTGTGTACTTGAGGTAGTATAAAGGGTGGTCCTCTGTTTGATGGTAGATACTGCCTTTGTTCTCTTCTAATTGACATTTTTTATGTAGGGTATGGTTTAGAATGGCCTTCATTGCTTTTATGTGATATTTGTGGTTATTCCGATTAGTATGCCTTCGACTAGATGTCATCCTTAGTTGAGTTTTGTTGTAAATAGGTTTTTGGCCTAGTACCTCCGGGTACGTCCCCTTGCTTCATCTGCTGCTTCCTTTATCCTCTTTCCTTGTATCAATTTATTTCCTATTACGAGTTCTTGGTTATTTCTTTAGATACTTGTGATATATGCTCCCTTCTTACCTGTTGTTTATGCTTGGTTTATCTTTGGAGCTCAGTCGACTTATACTTACTGAGTTCCACTTGTTGGTACTCATACTATCCTTTTGCACCCTGCAGATAATACTATAAGTTTTCGTTGCTGATTTGGATCTCGTGCGAAGAAGATCTTGGGATTCAGGGACTGGGGTGAGCTAATGACCTTTGGAGTTGCCTATCTCCTTTTGTTTTGGCTAGGATTGGTTCACCCACAAAGAGATTGGTGTAGGTGCCAGTAACGATGGTTTGGGTTGTGACATCAATATTTTAGCCCATGATTATTATTCTCAGCTTCCTCATTATTCAGTGTTCAATCTTATAGTATGCCAAATGAAGGGTTGCTTGGGATTAGTAGTGGTTATGATTTCCGGCCACACCCAGGGTGTAAAATCGAGGAATGACACTTTTAGCATATTCAGATTTGCAATAAAAATTAAAGGCGAACATAGAATTTTTAAGTTTATGATTCCTGATGTGAGGCCAGATATACATATTATTAATCATTATTTGCCTCACATTTAGTATTTTTCTTTTTTCTTTTTGAGCATGAATTTCATGGACTGTGCTTAATAGTATATCTTATTTGTAAGATTAAATTGATGTAAAGACGAAGAAGTTTGAAGCTACAACAAATTAAAGATGAAAGATTAAAGAAGAAAATCAAGTAGAAAGCTTAATAGATTAAATTGAATATAATAATGTATAATATACAAGAAGTTCATATTGCACGAATTGCGAATTACTGCAAATTGAGCTGCCACGTAGTAGTGTCTGAAGACACACACAAATTGAAGGCGCCAGTGTTTCACACGGCGAGTTTTCCAATTTATTTTGGACTCTATTATTTTATTTAGGGTTTCCTACATTTATAAATAGTCCATAAGAATAAATTATTAAGGGAATGATACTTTGCAGAGAAAAGTAATTATACTTTTGAGGGTTCTTTTCTTCTTTTCCCTTTTTAGATATTAGTAGTTAAAGACCCTTGTTCTGGTGCTATGGCTACAAATGATTGTTTAGTATTGAATTTTATGGATTGAAGTTGGTTATCGCATAAATTGCTCTTTTGTTCTTGCTTTAGTATTTTGTGATTGGGCACCATTGAGATAAACTCATTATCCAAATTGAACTCGGGAGAGGAATAAGAGGATAAAACGTGGGATAAGAGGAGCATGACATCTCTAGAAATTAAAGATGATTTGTATCTAGGATAGGGGTATACCTAGAGACCTTGCTTGGTTACTAAAAAATATGAAATTTAATGCTCCGCACTTGGTTCAGTCTATCCCCGCTCAACGATATAGTTAGACTGCCATTTGTGGTAGACGATTAGAAGTCGGGAGACCATGATCATACATTTAACCTTGTAAATCAGCGATTTGATAACCAATTGAAGTCCATAGAAGAAAATACTATGCATGAATTCTAAGTAGACTGCAACCCTGAAATTTTCTCCAATCATAGTAAGGTATTATTAGTATTTAATTCTTTTATTCGTTTATTTATAAATCAAATTCTTTTGGCGCTCTTGAATAAGTAGTTAGACTAGTACAATCTAAACAATTAATCAACAAGTCCTTTGAGATCGATTATTCGGTTCTTTTAGAGCCACTACATTACTTGTGTGACCACATAAACTTGCGTGTGTAATTGGAAGCAACAATTCCCATAGAGATCTTAAGATTATTCTATATGATGATAATTATATTCATTGTCAAATAAATTATTCACAAATAATTAGTGGATTTTAAAACTCAAGTACCACAATAGATTTATCCTTGTATAAATTTGGGTGAAGGAAACAAAATCATCGAATTGGAATATTATGTGTTCATTAGAATAAGATAAAATATTCTGTAAGTTTTTTCATTATAAAAGATGAGATATTCTCTTATACCTCAAACATGTCTTAATTTTGACTCTCAACAACAAGGACATGTGCACAATCCTAAGACACAATGTGGTTTACATCCACAAGAACATCTACCCATATAAATATTGTCTTTCTTGAAAGAAATATTTCTCCTTATTCTTACAGGACATACACATTTTCCATCATAACAAAGCACAAATCCAAGTTTACAAGAATGAGGATTACAATCTTTTGCTGTTTGACACTGTTGATCTTCTCCCAATACCATACATGATTGTAAACCTATATCACAATAAAATAAATATTAATGTCATTGATTCAATTAAATTCATCCACAATACATAGAATTTAAACATATATAGTTTCTTCAAGTTACTACCACTATGTTTATAATGATGTTCAATCAATTAATATCGATATGATCTTGTGATTAGGGTCAAACTTGTAAACTTCAAATTAATAACAAATAGATAAAATAAATATTTTCTAATTTGAAATTTGTACGTCAAAATAAAGTGGGGCACTAAATTTAATAAATAAAATAAAGTTTGAAAATATTTCATAATATTTGTATGGCTATACGAGATTTGGCAATAACAATTTCCTCGTAGAGCCATATAGTCAATCAAAATATCTAAATTTACGCTAAACTATCAAATTAAGTTTTATGTATTCTCTGTAATAATTTGATGCATACCCTAGTGAGAAATTAAATAGATCTTAATGTACCCTTAAAAAATTAATAAATATCCAAAATACCTTATTTGAGTTCCACTAAATCAACGAAATCAGACCCATTCTTTTACGGAGAAAAAATTTATATAGGGAGAAAATATATTTGAGACTAAATATAATAATATGGATCAATAGGTTAACATATATAAGTGTAATACAAATCGCAAACGTTTATCTTTTTTCATATACATGTGTATGTAGATAGCATATGACAATATGTGTCTATGTATAAAGAAAAAAAAGTTACTGACATATCATATAAGAAGAGATAAATGAGAAGGATAGATGGATAGGGAGAGAGAATATGAGGAAAAAAGGAAAAGAAACTTAATCGAGTAAAATAAACACACAAAGAAGAGTGAATACAATGGTTGATTCCTTCTTCATCTTCTTTACAACTTCACTATATCTCCAATATCAATGATAATATTTTTATTTTTTATATTGATTGAAAACACAAGTCCTAATATATATAAGACATAGGTGGTACACCAACTTGCCAAGTGAATTCAATCAATAAATTTTCAAATCTAGAAGAAGTAGGCAAATTACAAATTAATAGCAACTAGTCAATTATTCTATGGAAGTTGGAAAGTAAAACTAATTAGCTTTTGGACTTATTATTTCGTGCTTAAATAAGAATCATATTTATGAAATCCATATGGTTCAGACCCAATTTTTACCGACTTATATCTTATTTTGATTACTATTTGATTAAATAAATATTTTTAAAATTAATTTCTTTTACTTATATAAGTAAACTAGCATATAATTTTTTTTGTCTAAACTATTAGTACTAATATTCATAATTTTATAATAATTCATCTTTTATTTATCACTATTTGTCTCCATCGACGTGTCAACTTCAGCATGGGCATTTCCGAAAAAAAGTTTAAAAAATATTGTTTGGTTTCATTTTAATTTAAATATCGTACACTTTTCTTTAGAAATTATGATACCCTCTTTAACTTTGACCTTTAATTTTAAATTCATATATACTTTAGTTGTAGCTTTATTATTTTGAATATCCCTAATATTAATATAAATTTTATAACTACTTTGAATAAAAATATCAATTATAGATGAAGAAAATTGTGACTCAAATGTGAAACTCAACAAATAATAAGGTAACACACCATTTACATATGAAAATACTCTTAACTCAATTTAAAAATGAATTCCTTTTGTTTAGAGTTACACTGAACCTTCCCAAAGGAACTAGTCTAACTAGGTAGAAGAGCTCTTAAGAGGATACACATTTTTAAATTAAATAGATACAACTCCCACTATGAAGGAAAAAAGTAGATGCTATCAGAGATCATTTTTCGTCTTCACCTACGAAAAATCACTTAATTCTGCAACTAAATTATGCCAAATGGCATAGCAAGAGTAGTGGTAGTACAAATAACACGTATTGATAAACATCATCGGTCGTCCCGAATCCACCACATAATATCATACAAATAATCAACCAAAACATGCAAATTGAAGATAAAATTAGTTGTGATGACCCTCCAGGTCATTTCCATAATTTTTAATATTTTTGGTATTTAAAGATTTCCTATAGCAGCCTCAAGAAATTTATGACTTGTTGAGACTGATATTTTAGTCATCGGGTTGTTCGTTTGGGTTTTGTGCGAGTTTCTGTATTTTGGAGCCTTTGAAACTTGAACGGTTGAATTCGATCAGAAGTTTAGATAGACAACCTCAAAATGGAATTTTGACGGTTTCATTAGCTGCGGAACATTGAGTTTGGTCTAGAAGGACCTTTGGTTCATTTCCCCAGGCTCCAGTGTGAGTTTGAGCTTTTAGGAGAAATGTTGGAAAGTTTAGCCTAGAGCTGTCTTCGGTCAATATTCGGAGAATTAGTTGTCCTATGAGAATTCCGTCATTGCATTAGCTCTGGAATGTTGAATTTGGTCTAGTAGGACCTTTGGTTTGGTCTCGAGGTGTTCATTTTGATTTCAGACACACAGTTGCTTTGTTTGTAATAGTTAAATTGTTGACTTCATCCAACATATTTAGTAAATGACTTCTAAATGTTGTATAGTTGATTACATTGAGTCCGGAATATAATTTACAATAAGATTTCACATATGATTTGTGTTCACAGGACTATGGATGAGCCCGAAGCATCAAAATCAAAGTTTAGCATGTGATACTGGTGCAACCACTTAAGCGGCCTCCGGACCGCTTTAGCGGTGTTTGACCAACTTTGACCAGCCGCTTAAGCGGCCAAAGGACTGCTATAGCGGTACTTGGGGGTTGTTTAAAGCCCAAATTTTCAGTTCGTTGGTTCAACATTCAAAACGCAAAAACTTGTTTTATAAAGCTCCGTTTGAGCTCATTTAAGTTGCTAATTGTTTATTTTTGTGGGGGCTTTGTATTGGGGAGTTTGGAGAAGTGTTGTCGGCTCGTTTTTACAGTAATTCCTCACCTTAAAACCTCATTTATCTCATTTAATGGTGGTTCTTGATATCTAATTTTTATGGGCTGATTTGGATGGGTTCTCGAGCTCTGATTGTGCTCAAATTTTGAGTGCAAGTACTTTCAACTTGAAGGGGGCTAGTTATCAGTTCAATTTTAAAATTCTGTTAATGGGTTCCATTGGTCTATTTTGGCCTAATTTTGGGCCCGAGTTATAATATAGCAATATGGGTATCATTCTTCTCATTGTAATGCGTATTTGATGTTATTGATAGTTTTGAGGCATTTTGGAGAATGCGGTGAAGACACGAGCAGCTCGTGGATGGTTCGAGATTGCAGTTCGACTTCGAGGTAAGCTACGGTCTACTTTCTCTTAGATTGTGCTTTATACGAAAATGTTTAGCATAAATTGCATGTGAGTTCGGATTGTATGTAGCAGATTTAAGATTCTCTTCCTTATTCTTAATTTGTTGATTCTCTTATGAGCCTTAGGCTAGTTTAGTATCGTGAAATCCTTAGTTTAGGTTGGTAATTCTTTGTTTATGCCTTACTTTAGCGTTGGTAACCCCTTTAGGGTGGATGTTTGATGCTTTGTAGTATTTGATGTGGTAAGTACCTTAGAACAACTTTTGATGATCCTTTAGTTATTATTGCTACTTCTTATAAAAATTTCTATAGTTTGGTACCTTTTGCTAGTGCAGGGATTATGGGGTTGCTTGGTATTGTGAGAACTCACCCATATTAGACTTGTAAAAATGGCAAATCCCTATCTCATGGTTAGACTTTGGATCCTTCGATGCATATTATCACTGTAGAATGTAGTTAGGTGTACTTTGTTCCTTTAGGTGGTGTCTTCAGGTAGATGTGGAGATTCTTGAGTTACTCCTTCGAATGTTAATTCTTCTTAATTCTTATGATTGCCTAAATAAGTATCACACCCCGAGGCTACCCCCTAGACGTAACACGAGACCTAGGATCACGAGTGACCCTAAGCTAACTGTCACACCCCGAGGCTACCCCCTTGGCGTAAACACGAGACCTAGGATCACGAGTGACTCCAAGCTAACCCTGAGCTGGCATATCATAAGCATACTTAAAAGAAATACTGTACGGAAGCTTAAAACATGAGATAACTAAATGATGGGGAATACCCAATCTAAGTCTGAATATATAAATACTGGAAAAAAGTTTAGAACACTCAACTATAACTCAAAAGCTAAAGCTGAATCTGTATATGTCTGAAATAAGCCTCTAACTGACTAGAGATGCTAGGACATGTCCCCAGCTAACTCTAGTAAAAACTAAAACTAAAATAAAAGACTGAAATAGGAAACATGTCTATTGTCCTCGAAGAATGAGGACTCACCACTGAAGCTGCTGAACTGGAGATCGGAAACCGATCTATGCGTGATCTGGATGCTAGAACCTGAACCTACATCACGAGAAGATGTAGCGCAGAGTATGCGTCAGTACTTGAAAGGTACTGAGGATGCAGGATAGAATAAAGCTGAACAATATATACATAACTGAATAAAACATACTGATCAATGATATAAGATGAACATGAAAAAATATACTGAACATGAACTAAACTGAATGCAATGACCAAGTACATAACATGCTGAAACTGAATACTGAAATATAACTGGGAACCTTGTCAAATGCATTAGAGTCTGACTGTGGGAGCTACTAATAACCGACATAAAACCACGTGAACTAAACGTGGAGTCCGATGTATACGCCGCATCGAGAGGACCCAATATACCCTGTCAGAGATATAGAGGCATGACTGGCGTGATCACTAAAATGATGCCCACAGAGGGGACTTATAAACCTACGGGGGCACGTAGTTCTGGGACTATACGGGTACGCTGAACCCTAGTCCAACTCGGTGTTAAGTCTACTCCCAACTGAATATGTATGTAACACATCATGACTGAATTACTGAAATGCTGAATAACTTAAAATACTGACATGCAAAATCTGAGAATGTAACAATTATATACTAATAATGAAACATTCAAAAACTGGGCTTGTATATCTGTTTATGTGACCTAGCTAGTGTAATTCATGAACTAAACGAATCTACAACACTAGGGTTCTGAATATCATGCAAGGAACTAAGCAACAATATGATAATCTGATTTGGATCATTCTAACAGCTAAAACCCAATAATTTCTAACGTTTAAGAAAACCCTGGGTCTAGATAAGATAAAGGGAATCAAGAATCTGACTGAATTCTAGGGACCTAATGGGTGAAACGAACCCACTAGTGAAATCCCACATACCTGGTGATGAAATCTATGGAGAAATCCTTCAATTTCGGAGCTGGAACTGAAGAAACCTTGCGGCGTCCTTGGGAATGGTTATATGGACTCTTTCTCCTCTCTGCGTTCTAAGTGTGAAGAATTTTAGTGAATGAATTGCTCTGGGTAAGTTCTAATTTAGTTACTAGGCTAAAACTGACAAAAACCACGTAGTTTAGGGGTCCAACGCATAGGGAAAAAGACCAAAACGACCCCAACTTAAAAGTTGTCTGGGCCACCAACGGCCAGACCGATGGACCGTGGATGGACCGTCGACGGGGTTCTGGGAGCTGGAATCTGGGGTCTCGACCACGGCCTAGACCACGGACCGTGGGTCCTGTCGTTGGTCGACCCTTGGCAGATTTTCCTGGGGTTCTGGGAGGTGGATACAGGTGGTCAACCACGGACCTCACATATGGTCCGTGGGTCACCTTACGGTCCGTAGGTGGCACCTGTAACTTCTGAAAATCTGCTGGTTTAGTCTTTTTAGGGTACGGGCTGTTACACTAACCCTGAATCTGGCATATATCAAGCATGCTGAAAAATATAACTAAGTAAAACATGTACTATGCGGAGGATAAATCAATTGATATCTGAAGAGGGAACAAGCCCAACTGGTCTGAAATTAAATATAAATAACAAGAGTTTAGTGATGAATGACACAACCACTTAACAACTCGAGCTGAATCTACTACTATGTATGAAAAGCCTCTAACTGAGTTGAGTTGCTGGGACATGCCCCCAGTTAACTCTAACAAGAATGAAAACTGGAAGTAAAGACTGAAAAGTAAAGCATGTCTATTGTCCTTGAAGTATGAGGACTCACCAATGAAGCTGCTGAATTTGGACTGGGAGTCAAACTAAGCGTGATCTGGATGTTGAATGCCTGAATCTACATCATGAAATAATGTAGCGCAAAGTATGCAACAATACTTGGAATATACTGAGCATACAAGATAAATATATGCTAAGCTGAACAATGCATAACTGAGCAATGATATAACCTGAACAAGGATATAGATATGTATTGAAGTAAAACTGAAAACTTAACTGGATGCAATGACCAGGTACTAATCATGAAGATAACATGTTGAACTGTATACTGAAGTAAATGCTGAAAAAGCTGGTCAATGCAATAAGAGTCTGACTATGGAAGCTACTATTAACCGACATAAACCACGTGAACTAAATGTGGAGTCCGATGTGTACGTCCCATTGTGAGGACCCAATATACCTTGCCAGGGGTATATAAACATGAATGTGGCGTGATCACTAAAACTGATGCCCAACTGAGGGGACTTATAAAACTACGTGGGCACGTAGTTTTGGGACTTTGAGGGTACGCTGAACCCTAGTCCAACTCGGTGCTAAGTCTACTCCCAACTGAATGAAAAGCTAAGATGCACAGAAATACTGAGTAGCTCAAAATGCTGACATGCTATCTGGGAATGCACATAAATATACTGAAAGTTATGTCATTCAATTTCTAAAGCATGATTTTTTTGATTGAACTGCCTAGCAAGTATAATTCATGAGTTGATAGTTGATACAAGCTAGGGTTCTGAATTCTATACATGCAAATTACACTAAATCATCAAGAATCATGTTATTTAGATCATGGGAAATATAACACCTAAAATCACTATAAATCTTTAAAATCTGGAAACCTTAGGTCTGAACAATTTATGAGAAATTGAAGAACTGATTGAATTCTAGGGACCTATTGGGTGAAAGGAACCCACTAGTGAAATCCCACATACCTGGTGACGAAATCTATGGAGACATCTTTTGGATTTTGGGGATGAACTTCGAAGAACACTCCTGCTTGTTCTTGGGAGAAGCAGTTGACTTTTCCTCTTCTTTTCGCTCTAAGTTGGGTAAGTTTTTGGAGAATGTGGGTTCTGGGTATTGTCTGACTAGATTATTAGGCTTAGACTGAGTTAAATGACACAGTTTAGGCATCAAACGACGTAGTTTAAGTGCCCAACGCATAGGAGAAAAGACGAATGGGACCCTGATTTAAATGCACTCGAAGTGAATTCAAGACAGGCTTCACGGGCCGTCATGATGACCAAGGCCCGTCTAGCAGCTCGTGAAGATACCCTGCTCGTCAGGGCTTCACTAAAATGGGCATAACCTTTTACTCCGAGCTTGGAATTAGGCAAACTTGGTGGCATTGAAAAGAGGACTCAAAGATTTTTAATTTGATAGGTCATGAGCCACCTAGTTCATTTTGTGCTGAAAGATATGGTCGTTTAGAGTTGACCCTAAACTCTTAGTTTGAAAAGTCCCCTTCACGGATGACTTCACGGTCCGTGTGGAGCTTCACGGACTGTTTAGACGTCCGTGGTGCTTTACCAGTGACTTTTGGGGTGAAACCTCACTTAAAAACTGACGAAGTGACTTCAAGACAGGCTTCACGGGCCGTCTAGAGCATCACAGCCCGTCAAGTGGATCGTGAAGATGCTTTGCCCAACAAGGGTTCACTAAAATGAGCATAACTTTTAACTCCGGGCTCAGAAGTAGGCAAACTTGGTGGCTTTGGAAAGAAGACTCAAAGACCTTTAATTTGATAGGTCGTGGGCCACCTTAATCATTTTGTGCTGAAAGATATGATCATTTTAAGTTAACCCAAACCTCAAAGTCTGTGAAGCCTCTTTCACGAGCCACTTCACGGCTTGTGTGAAGCTCACAGACCGTCTAGTGGTCCTTGGTCCTTCAAAGTAGCCATGGTTGTTCTGTGTCCCCCTCATAGGCCACTTCACGGCCCGTGTGGAGCTCCACGGACCGTTTAGTGGTCCGTGGTCTTTTACCTTTTGCAGGGTGCACAACCACGTGCAGGGTGATGGGTCGGGGTCCTATTCACGGCCCGTGGAACCCCTCCGTTGTATGCCCTTCTCTCTTGTTCAATCTTTGTTCTAATTTTGAGGTGTTACAATATCTCCCCCCTTGGGGTCATTCGTCCTCGAATGAAGTCTAAACAAGCTGAGTTTAGAGGAAAGAGCTGAAATCCCTACTAGTTGAATACTAGAAACTGATATCTAACTCAACTGAGTTTCATGAACATGCAAATATGCTGAAATGCAAGGATAACTGAGGGAACAAGATACTGATACTGAATTACACAAGAGTAAACTGAGAGACTGGAGGGGAACTATTACCTCAAGCTGAAACGAAATCGGAAGGAAAGTGGTGAGGATACTTGGCCATCATGGCTGCTTCTACTTCCCAAGTAGCTCCCTCTACAGAGTGACTCCTCCACAAAACCTTTACTGAAGCGACTTTCTTATTTCTCAACCTACGAACCTGATAGTCAAGAATCTCAACTGACACCTCTTCATAAGTAAGACTATCCTTCACAACCACACTCTCTAATGGTACTCTCGATGCCGGATCACCTACATACTTTCTAAATAGGGAAATGTGAAAGACTGGATGAATCACTGCTAGTTCTGTTGGCAGCTCTAACTCATAAGCCACATTACCAACCCTTTTCAGGATTCTGTAAGGACCTATATACCTGAGACTGAACTTCCCTTTCTTGCCATATCTCATCACCCCTTTCATGAGTGACACTTTTAGGAAAACCCAATCATCGATTTTAAACTCTAAGTCCCTTCTCCTCATATATGCATAGGACTTCTGACGACTCTGAGCTGTATTTAGTCTATCTCTGATGAGTTAAACTTTCTCCATAGCCTCATGAACCGAAACTGACCCAATTAAGGCTGCTTCACCTACTTCAAACCAACCAACAAGAGACCTGCATCTACGCCCATATAGTGCCTCATAAGGGGCCATCTGAATACTGGAATGAAAGTTGTTATTATAGGCGAACTCTATGAGAGTTAGGTGATAATCCCAACTACCCTTGAAATCGATCACGCAAGCTCTTAACATGTCTTCTAATGTCTGAATGGTACGCTCTGCCTGACCAACCATCTGTGGATAAAATGCTGTTCTGAGATTTACTTGAGTACCAAGACCTTTTTGAAACGATTTCCATAAATGAGAGGTAAACTGAGGACCCTAATTTGATGTAAAGTCTGGCGTAATCCTCCGCTGAATATTTAGTATTGATAGCCAAGAAGTGAGATGACTTAGTGACTCTGTTCACTATCACCCAAATGGAGTCATGTTGTTTGCGAGTACGCGGTAAACCCATATGAAGTCCATGTTTATCACTTCCCAGTTCCATGTAGGAATGCTAATCTCTTGAGTCACACCTCCTTGTTTCTGATGTTCTACTTTAACTTGTTGACAGTTAGGACACTTAGCTACAAAATCTGCGATGTCTCTCTTTATGCGGTTCCACCAAAAGACTTTCTGTAGACCACGGTATATCGTAGTAGCACCCGGATAAATAGAATACTTAGAATTATGGGCTTCTATAAGGATTTTCTTCCTCAACTCACCCACATTAGGAACACATAAGCGACCCTGGTAACGAAGCACACCATCTCCCCCCTGGGAGAAAACCTCAACTCTTTGCTAATGAACTACATCTTTCAACTGAAGTAATATATGATCGCTTTCCTATTTTTCCTTAACCTCCGCTACCAATGAATATTTTGACCCATTCTGAACTATCACACTACCATTTGACATGTCAATAAGGCAAACTCCTAAGTGATCAAGCTGATGAACATCTTTGGCTAATTCTTTCTTCTCTTCCTCAATATGTGCTACACTACTCATGGATAGTCTCCTGAGGGAGTCAACCAATACATTAGCTTCACCCGGATGATAGATCACATTCATCTTATAGTCTTTGAGGAATTCAAGCCATCTCCTCTGAAGAAGATTCAACTCTTTCTGGGTGAACACATACTGGAGGCTCTTATGATCTGTGAATACATCAACATGAACACCATATAAGTAATGTCTCCAAATCTTTAGGGAAAACACTAGGGCTGCAAGCTCGAGGTCATGAGTCAGGTACTTCTTCTCATGGACCTTAACCTGTCTAGAAGCATAAGCTATGACCTTACCTCGCTGCATCAATACACAACCTAGGCTGACCCTAGATGCATCACAATAAATCACATAACAGTCTGACTCATCTGGTAGAGTAAAGACAGGAGTTGTAGTCAACCTAGTCTTCAGTTTTGAGAAGCTTTTCTCACACTCATCTGACCACTGAAACTTGACCTTCTTCTGAGTCAAATTGGTCAATGGGGAAGCTATGGATGAAAATACTTCAACAAACCTCCGGTAGTAACTTGCCAAACCCAAGAAACATCTGATATCAGTCGGAGAGATAGGTCTGGGCCAGTGCTGTACTGCCTCAATTTTATGAAAATCCACTCAGATCCCTTTGCTGGATACCACATGACCAAGGAGACTGACAGTCTGTAACTAGAATTCACATTTGGTGAACTTAGCGAATAGCTGGCGATCTTTGAGGGATTGCAGAACAACTCTAAGATGAGTTGTATGCTCTTCCTCACTCCGATAATAAATGAGGATATCATCAATAAAGACGATGACGAACAAGTCCATATACTATTTGAACACCCTGTTCATTAAGTCCATAAAAGCTGCAGGAGCATTCGTTAGTCCAAAAGACATAACTATAAATTCATAGTGACCATACCAAGTCCTGAAGGCTGTCTTCAGGATTTCACTATCTCTGACTCTGAGCTGATGATAGCCGGATTTTAGGTCTATCTTAGAAAAGCAACTAGTACCCTAAAGTTGGTCGAACAAGTCATCAATCCTAGGGATGGGATACTTATTCTTGATTGTGACTTTGTTCAACTGAAGATAGTCAATGCACATCCTAAGAGAACCGTCTTTCTTGTGCACGAACAACACTGGAGCACCCCATAGAGAGATATTGGGTCTGATGAAGCCCTTATCTAGAAGGTCTTTCAACTGTTCTTTCAATTTTTAAGCTCAGTTGGAGACATTATGTAAGGAGGAATCGAAATAGGTTGGGTATCTGGAAGGAGATCTATTCCAAAGTCGATTTCCCTTTCGGAGGGACTCTGAGAAGATCTTCTAGAAACACTTCTGGACACTCATTTACGACTAGGACTGACTCAAGAGTTGGGGTTTTGAAGTTTAAATCCTTAACCCGAATAAGATGATAGATATACACTTTAGAAATCATCTTTCTTGCCTTAAGGTAAGAGATAAATCGACCTATATGAACTGAGTTACTACCCTTCCACTCTAAGACTGGCTAGTTTGGAAACTGAAACCGAACGATCCCAATTCTACAATCGACTGAGGCATAAAAAGAATGTAACCAATCCATGCCTAAAATGATATCAAAATCAACCATTCCTAACTCTACAAGGTCTTCTGAGGTGACTTTATGGGAAATTGTAACAGGGAAATTTCTTTATACCCATCGAGCTATAACTGGTCACCAACTGGAGTAGAGACTGAGATGGGTTCTCAGAGAGTTTCTGGATTGACACCGAAGTTTACTGCCTTATAGGGAGTCACAAAAGACAGTGTGGTCCCTAGATCTAACAATGCATAACATTTAAATGGAAGACTTGTAACGCACCAGTGACCACATTAGGATAATCTTCCTGGTCTTGGTGAGCCTGAAGAGCATACAACCTGTTCTGGTGCTGACCGCCACCTGTACCAGATGAGGCACCTTGTTGAGTGGGGCGACTTGTTGGTGCTGCTGAAGTTGTAGACTGAGTCCTGTTACCTCTTTGTCCTTGCCTGGTAGAGGGGAAATCTTTCAACCTATGACCAGACTGGCCACACTCAAAATATCCCTCTCTGCCAGCCAGAAACTCACCCGGATGGTTCTTACCACACTTAGGGTAAGTTGGAAAAGTATGGTTACCTGAAACACTCCCTTGATACTTAGAGCCTGATGCCCTTCCTTTTTGATCAGGTCGAAACCTGGGAGATGGAGTGCTAGCTGATGAAGGAGCTAGGGTTGTAGAACTCTTCTGTAACTGTGAGCGATTTCCACCGCCCGACCTCTGCTCAAAGTATTCATAATCCCTATTCTTGCCTTCTTTTTGTCCTTAGCCATTTCCCTAAGCTTATCCCCCTCAACCTGCTGAGCATGAGTCATGAGTGTGGAGATATCCATATCCCCTAACAACATAGCATTCTTGCACTCGGTCTTTACCAGATCAGATACTCCAAACAAGAACTTGCTTATTTAGGCCCTTGAATCAACAACCATATGTGGAGCATACCTGGAGATTTGAGTGAACTTCAGCCCGTATTCTTGGACTGACATTGAACCTTGGTTCAAGTTCATAAACTTCTGACCTTAGCCTCCCTTAACTCTCTCGGGAAGAACCTATCCAGAAAAGCTCCAGTAAAATAGTCCATGTCACAGGAGCTGCATTCTCACCCCTATTTTCCTTCCACTACGTGAACCAGATATGAGCCACATCCTTGAGTAGATAGGATGATAGCTCAACACTATCAGTACCAGTCACTTGCATTACTCCAAAAATCTTCTTAAACTCATCGATGAAGTTCCGTGGGTCCTCACAAACCATCGACCCTAGAAATTTTGACGGATTCATACGAACAAAGTCTCGAACCCTAGCTGTAGCTGATCCACCAATGGGGTTTGAAGGAGCTGGGGCCTGTTGATTATTCTGATTAGTTACGGTCTGAGCTAAAATTTGGATTGCATTGCGAAACTCTGCATTTGTAACCTCATGGTTAGGGAATGGAGGATCTGTGTTAGCATTGCGGGCATAAGTATTCCGTGCGTTAGCTCTACGAGGAGGCATGATCTGAAATGTATAACAAAGGATTAGAAGGGAGAAGTAGTATCACACCTCACGCACGATAAGAATGGAAAAATAAGTGAAGTTTTTCTTAGAACACTTTGCAGCCTCCCCCTCATAGATGTGGCACACTTCACACCCATGAAAGAGACTCTACTTTGTGCATCTTTCAGACACCCTGGGAATCCTGAACCTGATGCTTTGATACCAAGTTTTTCACACCCCGAGGTTACCCCCTAGACGTAACACGTGACCTAGGATCACAAGTGACCTTAATCTAACCCTAAGTCTGGCATATATCAACCTTCTGAAATTAAATATAAATAACAAGAGTTTAGTGATGAATGACACAACCACTTAACAAATCGAGCTGAATCTACCACTATGTATGAAAAGCCTCTAACTAAGTTGAGTTGCTGGGACATGCCCCCAGCTAACTCTAACAAGAATGAAAACTGAAAGTAAAGACTGAAAAGTAAAGCATGTCTATTGTCCTTGAAGTATGATGACTCACCACTGAAGCTGCTGAATTTGGACTGGGAGTCAAACTAAGCGTGATCTGGATGTTGAATGCCTAAATCTACATCATGAAATGATGTAGCGCAAAGTATGCAACAGTACTTGGAATATACTAAGCATACAAGATAAAGATATGCTAAGCTGAACAATGCATAACTGAGCAATGATATAACCTAAACAAGGATATAGATATGTACTGAAGTATAACTAAAAACTGAACTGGATGCAATGACCAAGTACTAATCATGAAATAACATGCTGAACTGAATACTGAAGTAAATGCTAAAAAAACTTGTCAATAAAATATAAGTCTGACTGTGGGAGCTACTATTAACCGACATAAACCACGTGAGCTAAACATGGAGTCTGATGTATACCCCCCACCGAGAGGATCCAATATTCCTTGCCAGGGGCATAGAGGTATGACTGTGGCGTGATGACTAAAATTGATGTCCAACTGAAGGGACTTATAAAACTAAGCGGGCACGTAGTTTTGGGACTTTGAGGGTATAGTGAACCCTAGTCCAACTCGGTGCTAAGTCTACTCCCAACTGAATGAAAAATTATGAACTGAAATACTGAGTAGCTCAAAATGCTGACATGCTATCTGGGAATGCACATAAATATACTAAAAGTTATGGCATTTAATTTCTAAAGCATGATTTTACTTACTAATTTGCCTAGCAAGTATAATTCATGAGTTGATAGTTGATACAAGTTAGGGTTCAAAATTCTATTCATGCAAATTACACTAAATCATCAAGAATTATGCTATTTAGACATGGGAAATATAACAACTAAAATCACAGTAAATCTTCAAATCTGGAAACCCTTGGTCTAAAAAGTTTATGAAGAATTGAAGAACTGACTGAATGCTAGGGACCTAATGGGTGAAAGGAACCCACTAGTGAAATCCCACACACCTGGTGACGAAATCTACAAAGAATTCCTTTGGATTTCCGGGCTGAACTTTGAAGAACACTTCTGCTTGTTCTTGGGAGAAGCGATCGACTTTTCCTCTTCCTTTCGCTCTAAGTTGGGTGAGTTTTTGGAGAATGAGGGTTTTGGGTATTGTCTGACTATATTATTAGGCTTAGAGTGAGTAAAACGACGTAGTTTAGGCATCAAACGATGTAGTTTAAGTAGCCAATGTAGAGGAGAAAAAGACCAATGCGACCCTGACTTAAATGCTACCGAAGTGACTTTAAGACAGGCTTTACGGGCCGTCATGATGACCAAGGCCCGCCTAGCAGCTCGTGAAGATGCCCTGCCCAACAGGGCTTCACTAAAATGGGCATAACTTTTTACTCTGAGCTTGGAATTAGGCAAACCTTGTGGCATTAGAAAAAGGACTCAGAGATTTTTAATTTGATAGGTCATGGGACACCTAGTTCATTTTCTACTGAAAGATATGGTTGTTTAAAGTTGACCCTAAACTCTAAATCTGACAAGTCCCCTTCACGGACGACTTCATGGTCCGTGTGGAGCTTCACAGACTTTTTAGACGTCCATGGTGCTTAACCAGTGACTTTGGGGGTGAAACCTCACTTAAAAGCTGAAGAAGTGATCTTTATGACAGGCTTTACGGGTAGTCTAGAGCACCACGACCCGTCAAGTGGTCCGTGGTCCTTCACAGTAGCCATGGTGGTTCTGTGTCCCCCTAACGGGCCACTTCACGGCCTGTGTGGAGCTCCATGGACCGTGGTCTTTAACCTTTTACTGGGTGCACAACCAAGAGCAGGGTGACGGGTCGCGGTCCTCTTCACGGCCGTGGACCCCCTCTGTCGTTTGCCCTTCTCTCTTGTTCAATATTTGTTCTGATTTTTGAGGTATTACAATAGGGATGTTTTTCTTGTGTTATATTTATTGAGTTAGTTTGATTATTTTGGGCCCGATGCCTTGATTAATGATCAACTAGATTCTAGGTTAGTTTTTATGTTTTAGGTTTGAGGTATTGTGGTCTTATGCCTTCTGTGATTTGTGATTTGGATGTTATTGTTTGGATGATGGTGATGGAATGCATTGCATTGGTTTCTCATTCTCACGTGATTTATATTATGACCTTGGTGCATCATTGGTTCTCAGCATCTTCTTTGAGAAGTAGGGTTTTTGCCCGAATTACTTTTAACTGATCTTTCTATGGGAGTCATACTAGCTTTACTACTTTATAAGTGGACTTTGAAATAAATAGGTATCGAGGATACACTCACTTTTTACTTGACAGATCGGAGAGTCATCAACCTTTTCTATACTGTTTGTTTAATTTAATCTCTGGCCACCATGACAGAGCGGATCCAACCGGATCGATTATGTAAGACCTGGATTGGGACCATGCAAGTATATATAGATGTGTGATCCATTGAACAGGAAGAAAGAGGCACATGGGTCCTACCTGGTGGTGGGGGCAGGAGGTAGGTGTACATACCTTGGCACGAGGCACTAATGGTACTACTATTTTTATTGCATAACTAACATTAGTATGCATTACCTACCACCACAATAACTGTTTGTTGTTTGTACTTGTTGGTCTTATGGTTGGGCGTACGAGTTTAGTTTGTTGTTGTGTACCTTCTGGCATATAGGGGCTCGGTAAGGTTATTGTTTGATTGATTGTGTACTAGAGGTAGTATAAAGGGTGGTCCCTTGTTTGATGGTAGATACTGCCTTTGTTCTCTTCTAATTGACATTCTTTATGTAGGGTTTGGTTTAGAAGGGCCTTCTTGGCTTTTATGTGATATTTGTGGTTAATCCAATTAGTATGCCTTCAACTAGTTGCCATCCTTAGTTGAGTTTGGTTGTAAATAGGTTTTTGGCCTAGAGCATCCGGGTACGCCCCCTTGCTTCATTTACCTATTTCATTTACCCTCTTTTCCTTGTATCAGTTTGTTTCCTATTACGAGTTCCCAATTATTGCTTTAGTTACTTGTGATATATGCTCCCTTCTTACCTGTTGTTTATGCTTGCTTTTTCTTTGGAGCTCAGTCGGCCTATGTCTACTGAGTGCCACTTGTTGGTACTCATACTACACATATGCACCCTGTAGATCATACTACAAGTTCTTACCGCTGATTTGGGTCTCGTGCAAAGTAGCTCTTGGGGTTCGGGGACTGGGTGAGCTCTTGACGTTTAGAGTTGCCTATCTCCCTCCGTTCGACTTGGACTAATCTTTATTTTATTTTCAGAGAAATTTTTATATAATATTATTATTATTATTGTACTCCTTTTTTGATTAGTTGCTCAAATACCGACTGATACCAGGTCTTTGGGGTTTATTTTCTATATTGATTTGATTCTCTGTTTCCTTTAATTTGGTTTTTTATCATTATTGTTTGTCTTTTGAATTCTTTTTTTTCTGCGCAGTAGCCCATTTCTTCTAGTTCTAGGCTATGAATTCGGCTTACCTACCGGTGAGACATAGTAGATTCCATCATAACCAAAGATTTTGGGTCTTGACTGATTGGTATCAGAGCTCTAGGCTCGTCGTTATCGTTGGTATGAGAGTAAGTATCTAGTAGAGTCTTGCAAATTGGTGTGAAAACATGTGTATCCTATTTTCGGGAGGCTATATGGCGTTCTTAGGAAATCCCATTTTTGATTCCTTATCGCGGGTAATTAATTCGATCATTCTCTAAATACTTTCTTGAAATCACTCTTTCATAGATGGATAGCACGAAGTGTTCGATGGACGCAGATGGGACGTCAACTCATATCACTAGGGCTTCGATTGCTGGTCAGGACACCAGGGATGTTCAACGACAACTAGAGGATTTGGGGGGAGGCCAGGTTCCTATAGACTTAGTGGCCACCTCGGCTCCTCGATAGTTAGTGTTGGGAGTTTTGAGTCTCTTCGAGGATACTCCATGGGCTAGTGTAGTTCTTGGTACAACTAGCGATTCACATACTAGAGTTAGGTTATTAGGTTTCCAGTTGGGTTCATCGGTAGTTTCTGAATACATGATCGAGTTTCTCAAGTGGGCCGGACATACTTCCACATTATTTTCTATAGAGCGAGACATGACTCAGTAATTTATTAGAGGATTGAGTTTGCCACTCTATCTAGCATCAGAGCATTTGATAGCAGCTGGATCTACTTTTCCCCTGGTATTTAGTCATGCGATGTCCGTGGACCATGCGTGTACTGAGATTTATAGAGGTATCGGTAAGAGGCCCCACCGTTAGTAAAATGGTGATAGAATCTTACCTTGAGGTAGGTATCGTCTGAGTGAGGGTCATTCTAACTCTTGACCTATCGAATCCATGGAACCTCAGGTTCCAGGTGGTTTTGTGGTAGGTTATGGTACCTACGGTGGACAGAGTTCACAACAGACTTACTAGGATTTGTATCTTGAGCATTCAAGTTCTGGGGTTCACTTTATTTTAGGCGGGCCACCTCATCAGGTCACTTTTGGTAGGAAGTGTTATTCATGTGGTGAGTTGGGACATTTTTCTTGGGGGTGCCCTGCCTTTGCATATTGCTTGCGACATGGTCAACATTTTCAGGTCCCTAGGGCCCGATAAAATTAGCTAGGGGTGGTCCCCAGAGTGTTAGAGGTGATATCCAATTTGACAGAAGTATCCAGGACAACTCGTCGCATCCTTCACCACAGACTTTAGCCTATGTGAGTTGCCTTGCCCTTGGGGAGATTGGACATCGGTCTATAGAGTATCCGTGACATGGGACCGTTGCACAATCATCTTAGTTAGGATAACCTCTTGGATTTATGGCACTTCTGGTTAGAGGTGGTGCCCCGGGTATTTCATGTAGTAGTGCAAATATCCTGTTCAGAATTAGACATGTTCCTTCTATGCTTCTACAAGAAGTCCGAGGGCAGAGGCTCCTGGTATCGTTAGTATAAATGCAATTTTCTACGGGAAGACCTAGGGCAGAGGCTACAGGCAGGCCGATGTTTCTGTTTCTTTATGTTGTTGATCTGTTTTACTTGGTGTATAAAATTGCATCTTTTGCATTTATTTTTAGTTGTTTAAACCTGTGATATGTGCCCGTAAGCTTAAAATTCTAGCATCATATAACCATACTAAATGTTTTGATATGAGTATATGCAAAGAATATGAAATTCTTTAGTTGAGTTTGTTCGAGTATATCAGATAGGTGAAGTTGGTGACCTTAAGTGTGGTTCTAAGATTTCCATGTTGAGTTAATTGCTTGTAAAGGATGTATGAGCTTGGTGGTTTCAAGTTGTATGGTACCTTCAGTTCATAATTGGCCCGAGATGGCCCTTACTTTGAAATTTTGTTAAGCCGGTGACTTGTGCATATGAAAGAGATTTAGGTTGTTTATAAATAAAAAGTTCTACATGCTTTATATAATAGGGAGGAACCCTACTTCATCAGATGATTAGAGTCTGCCTTAGTCACTCTTTCTTAACCATTTTCATCCTATCAAGGCTTTAGAATGAATAGGCAGTGTTTCTAAAAGGCGAAATGGTCTGATGGACCCTTATACTTGTATGAGTTTGTATTCTGGACCCTCGTACTTAATCCTTTGCCAACTGAACTCTTAAATTCAAATAAAATAAGACTTTCAAACCCCTTCGATCATGTGAGTAACTCACTCTCCCTTACAAAATGACATGTCATATCCACATCAGATATATTAACGCCATGTCATAATGCCACATCATATATTATTAACCAAAATGTTAAATAATAAATTTTCTATTTAAAAAATAAAATAAAATAGTTATATTTCTCAACTTTCCTTCACCTCCACAACCACCATTAGAGATCTCATCACAATCTTCATTCCTCTAATTTCTAAAACTTTTATTGACACTCCTAAAACTCACTTTAACGGAGGTTCAGTAGACATAATGGGTGAAGATGTAGATGAAAATGACGTCGCAGGGGACATCGAAATCTGTATCATTCTAGAAGAAAAGAGAGAAGTGATCGAACCTCTGTTTTTTGCAATAACCCAAAAAGTGTATACCTTGATAGTAAAATCATAAATGGATTTTGGAGATCCTTCAGCCATGGAAGAAAAAGATGGGTATCTATAGAACAAGAACAAAGCAAGAACAAGAAAGAAAAGAGCAGCCAAATTGGTGATACTCAACATCTTCTTATTCTGTCTAACCTATGCATATATAAGCCAAAAAATTAAATGGGGCAATCAAAATCTAATAAGATATTTGGTATCAACAAATTACTAACCTCAAATCAATAACAATTTAGTATCCACTTTCTCAGCAAAATTGCAGTAAAACAAAGTACTAGTATTATTAGAAAACATAAAGATAAGTTCATCAGTAGACATGTAAAGAAGAGAATCCAGATCTACTCCTCTATAGCTGAACTTCTTAATCATTCTCTTCCTTGGCTGTCGATCGCAACATTAGCTTCAACTTTCTCCATGGATTGGGGATGGACTAGGGCTTAAGAAAGTGACATCGGCTAGGGTTTTGGGGATGATGACGGAAGGAGGGGTTGGGGACGATGACAGAAGGAGGGGTGGGAACTTTAATTTGTTTTTCCTTTTTATCTTTATTATTTAATTAGTTTTCTATAGCAATTTGCTTTACTCTCGTTTTAAAGTGTTGATACCACGCTCTATATTGAGTCAGCAAAAAAAAATGCCATATAAGTTCGGTCAATGGTCAGAGGGTTTTAAAAGTTTCATTTTAATTGAGTTTAAGGGTTCCGTTGACAAAAGATTAAGTATAAGGGTCTAGAATACAAATGCATACAAGTATAAGGGTTCATCAGACCATTTCGCCTTTCTAAAATAACTTTTTTTCTACCTCACTTGGCTTATTACATTGAGGACTTACCTCCTAATATGATCAGACAAATGAATATAGTGATTGTCGATTGACAGCTAGCTATTAGTTGTTACCAACACAGTTAGAACTTTATATAATAGGGAGGAAAAAACATAACTAGCTATTAGTTATTACTGATCAAAAATAGAATTACTACAACAAATCGGTAAACAAAGCTATAAATAAAATGAAATTGTAGAAACCTTACCCCTATACAAGAACCAGGTTCTCATACTTTTGTCGAGACAAACAAAACACAACACAATAAAACAGAGATTTTATCGTGAAAACCTTCCTACCTCAAGGAAGGTAAAACCACACCACAATCTTATTCACTTCAAGATTCACGTCCTTTTCAGGATTACAACTCAAAAGGAACTAACTCTAGTACCTTTAACTCTCCAACGATTAACTATAATCAAAGACTCAACTCTCTAAGAAGTCAAACTCGCTTCTTGTTACAATTCACTCACAACTCTTTCTTTACTCTAACCCCCAAGAGGTCAAACTCACTTCTTGTTACAATTCTCTCACAACTCTCTCTTAACTCTACCCCCAAGAAGTCAAACCCACTTCTTGTTACAAAATCTAAGAATTATTACAATTTAATAATAAACCTAGAACAAATCAACAAAGACTAATAACCCTAGACTTTAATTGATCAGACTTCAACAGTCAATAGTTCAGACTCGAACACAACTCTAGAACCTGGTTCATGCATTGCTGTGACGAAGCCCTGCGGTTTTTTTCCAATGACTATTGCTCTCAAGATGATAAATTTCATGAATATGCAATAGGTATCGTTCTGGCTTTGCTGGAAAATTCTCTCAATTTGTGTTTATGCAAAGTCGACTCTTTTCCTTCTTTGGCTTGAACCTTTTATAGAATTTGATTTGCCTTCATCAACTTCTACAAGGAAAAGAATAACAAATCCTTTTCCTTCTTGAACTTGTCTATACGTACTTCTTTCCTTGTTTGACTTGAATTGTTACTTCTGTATTTATTTCCTTATTTCACTTGAATTGCTACTTCTTTGTTTCTTTCCTTTTTTATTTCTTTTCTTATTTGTTTCTTTCCTTCTTTTCCTTCTTTATTTCTTTCCTTATTTGTTTCTTTCCTTTTTTCCTTCTTTATTTCTTTCCTTGTTTGCTCCTGTGTTTCAACTCTTTCTTTATTTTGTTTTTTTTCGCTCCTTTATTTCTGCACTTTTTTTTCTTCGTTGCCGCAATCTCTCATATTTGTATAAGTTGTCTGCAGTCACGTCTGAGAACCTGGTTCACCTGATAGAGTACACATAAGACAACAAGTAGTGAACCATGTTCACTTTATCAATCATCAAAACTACTTTATATGTTCTCCTACTTCCCAACATTTCCCCCTTTTTTAATGATGATAAACAATGCTTTGTCACACATCTAGACTCTTTGTCAATCATCAAAACTACAAACCATCAAGACTCTTTGTCAATCATCAAAACTACAAACTTTATGTTCTCTCATTCCCCAGCAATTTCCCCCTTTTTGATGATGACAAACTATGCATACTCTGTCTCTATCCCCCATCATATAACTTCCCCCTTTTGGCATCATTGAAACCAACAACCAAAGAACTTGACTAACATACAATGAGTGCAATATCATTTTAACTCATGGCCACATGGGCAACACTTTCAAGTACACTTCTGCTAACAATAAGGTAAGTTAATCTGATGATATTAGCCATCTTAAACTCACACACAATCAAGATCTTCAATGAGAAACAAAATAAATAAATAAGTACCAGTTTAAACTCTTAGAGCCCAAAATCAAAAGCATATGATATCATGAGTATGCGACATACATAAGCGCATCAAAGAGTCTGAAAAATGAAGGATAAGGATTGGGACGAAGATTACTAAAGTGAGGAGGAAAGAATAATTACTGTCATAAATAATTTTTTCAGTACGCCCATTGTGCACCTTTGTTATGATCATTTTTCTTAGAATGTGAAATTTCATCAAGAGCAACATGAGGTCCATCATCAGTTAAGCATAGTCAGTTTCAAGGAGACCAGGTGAGTATTCTCAAGCATTAGGACCAAAAACAACTGAGTTATGGAGCTCTGTTTCTTTGAACTTTTCATTTTTTTATTCTACTCCATAACATTTTCACTCCTTCAATTTTTTTTTGGATAGCCTTTTTCTTGATGATATTTCGAAGGAGTACCAACCATAAGTAAGAGATTCATCACATTTTGGTGCAATAGAGATGAGTTAATCAATAATGATGGCAAGCACCAATAATAGTTTGTTCCTAAGAGAATTGTTCCCCTTGAGAGATAACTGGTTATACACTTAGAATGGATGGAATATCAATTTGGAATTTGTGAACCTGGTTCAGATGTGAGAGGTAAAACAAGGTTCCCCCTGAATTAAAGCAAGGGTGGCTTCAAGACTGAGGTCTTCATCATTTGAGTGTGTTTGGGATTGAATGATGCTTATTGTCAAAGAGAGGGTTCTTGGTGATTTTTAAAAGAATTGGATTTTGATGATCGACTGGTTCACTAGTGCTTATGTTTGACACAAACTCAGAAAATTCATGCATTTGAAAAAGGATGGTACATACCTAAGTATTACAGAGAAACTAGGCTCCCCCTTTTGTGTGTTCCTCTATAATTTACTTAATGTTGTTAGTAAAAGAGTAGGGATAATATTCCCAGACCTTCTAAACATTGTTTAAATTGTGTGTGGAGTGTGTACCTATTACAATACGAGACTGAGTTAGCAGATATTCATTGTATAATTACTCAAGCATAAGATTATTAGTTTACTAGCCAATTATTAAAGGAAATCATGATAATGCATCAGCTTGTTTCGACAAGACCAAGCTTTGGCTTATTTTTCTCAAGTACTTCATATTCAAGGCCTTCGTGAGTATGTCTGCATCATCATATTCTCCCAGATCAAAGGAATCTCAAGCTGAGTAACAGAGAACCAGGTCCCTATCAAATTTCAATAGCTTCCTATGAATAACAAGGACCAGGTTCACACATCGAAGTTCCCCCTGAAGGTGTACCAGACTCTAAGTGTCCTTTTTGCTTTGTTATTCCCCCTATCTCCAAGACCATGGGTTAATCCAGTAACTCCTGCTGCAGATGCATCAATGATTGTTAAATGTGAACCAGGTTCATCTGTGATGTTCCCTAAATTTGCATCATCAAAGATGTTTGATATCAGGTTACTTTCTTCAGTGTCAACCTTTTTATTTTGCTTGAATGATGACTTCACATATTTCCCTTCTGCATACACACCATGCACAATAGCTACATAAGTTTTGATTCGGAGAGTCGTATGAACCAGATCCTTCATGAGTAGTTTACTTAGAAAAAAATTTACATGGCCCATTCTCTTATGCTCAAGTAGAACACTGAGGCAAGTAAGATTCTCTTCATGAAGGGGCATCTTATAAACTTTGTATATATTCTTGTGTTTTTTCACCTTTCTCATCCTTATCAAGGACTTCACTATCGCCTTGAAAATCAGAGAATTAGAGGAAATTTTCTACCATTTTTAGCACCTGTTTGGAGCATGCACTATCCATGTACTAGGTTGACCTTTTTCCTCTCACCTTCACCTGAAACACTAGTAAAAAATTAGCCTTGGGAACCCAGATCAGCTTGGGCCCCTTTTTGTGAGTAAAAGGATGAATAAGATCTCTTCTAGCCTAGAAAGGAAAATAAGAAGGCCTTTTAGCTGGGGTATTTTTATTTGGAACCAGGTTCTTAACCGTTTCAGCCTTTTCCTTTTTAGTGAACTTAACATTTTTCTGAAAGGCCTCAAATAGAGCTTTACATTGATTCCTTGAATGAACTGAGTTTCCACAATGAGTGCATACACTTTCAGACATGTGAATAGTGTGTGCTACAAGATTTTTCTGTCTACTAAAACCTATCCCACTTCGACTGGTGGTTTACCTTTCTTGAATCTAAGTTAAAATTTCAGAGGAACAGGTCCATCTAAGATTTCATTCCATATCCAGTTTGGTTTTATCAAGATTTTCTTGTAGCAGTCTATTTCTTTCAGTTAAGGCCTGATAATTTTTGGTTAATCATTTTATTTCTTCTTCCAGAGCAAATTGAAGTTCACTAGCAGAGTTTTTTCCCTTGTGACTTAACTCTGGGGTCTTAACCCGTTCTTTTAATTTATTTTGAAGATAGTGATTGTGTTTCTCAAGATTGTCATTTAGTTCTCTTAAAGATGAATAGTCTTCCATCATTCGTTCTCTTTTAGAACTCATTGACTAATATGCATCTATAAGAGGACTCAATAGGGATTCTAGTTCCCTTTTAGAATAGGAATCAATATTTACTTTAATGTGATGAACACTTACCTTTCTTTGTTTGTCATCTTCAGAATCTGTTCTAGCCATTTGTGCAAGAATCGTTTCTTGGGATTGACAGGTGTTCCTCTCATCTTCTGATTCTGTTTCAGCAATGAGTGCAAGAAAATCATATTTATTTGTTTGTTCTAATGCAAGTAGTGACTGATTTTTGAATCCTTTATCCTCAGATTCTTCTTCTGATGAGTCCCCCATAGCAGCAAAGGCCCTTTTCATTGAGAGAGCAACTTCTTGATTTGTCATTCGTCTGTTTGTGGGAATGTACTTATCATTCTTGATTTCTTTTTATTTCTCCGACCTGTTCCTTTTTTCCTCTAGAGCTTTTAATGGACAAAAATTGATAAAGTGATCCGGACTTCCACACTTGTGACAGACTTGATCTCTTGGATTTTCAGCGGTTTTCTGAGAGTTCCTTCTTTGAAACACTTGTCCCCTTTTTAACATTCTTGAGAACCTTTTGGTCATTAGCGCGATGTTTTCATCCTCAAAATCTTCTGGTGTTGTGGCTTCAAGAACCAGGTTCTTCTCCTTCCTTTTTCCTCCGATTTCCTTTTCTTGATTTTTCTTGAGTTCATAGGTCATGAGATTTCTGATGAGTTCATCCATAGCTAACTTATCTAGATCACGTGCTTTATTAATGGCTTCTACTTTGCTTTCCCAAGACTCTGGAAGAACATTCAAAAGTTTTCTGACTGCCTTTCCATTGGGAATTATTTCTCCTAGTGAGTAGATTTCATTAATGAATGCAGTGAACCTGGTATGCATCTCTTGGATTGTTTCACCTTCTGCCATTCGAAACAGTTTGTATTGTCTGATCAAATTATCAATTTTAGACTTCTTTACCTGAGTTGTTCCTTTATGCGCAGTTTGCAGAGTTTCCCATATTGCTTTTTCATCTTGACATGATGAGATTCGATTGTATTCATCTGGACCTATTCCACATATCAAGATCTTTTTGGCTTTAGCATTGTTCTGAATTGCAAGTTTATCTGCAACATTCCATTCTTTCCTGTCCTTTGGTACTTGAGTGGTTCCATCAGTTCCAGTCTTCATGGGTATGGTTGGACCGTCCAACACAACTCCCCATAAGTCTATGTTTTCTCCTAGTAAGTGATCCATCATGCGGTTCTTCCACCATCCATAATACTTTCCATTAAATAGTGGTGGTCGAGTTTGAGAATCTCCTTCTTGTGGTGTAGATGGTGCAGCAATTGATCATTTTCAAGATGTGAATCTTTTAATGAAAACACCTGCTCTGATACCAATTATAGAAACCTTACCCCTATACAAGAACCAGGTTCTCGTACTTTTATCGAGACAAACAAAAGGCAATACAATAAAACAAAGATTTTATCGTGGAAACCTTCCTACCTCAAGGAAGGTAAAAATCATACCACAATCTTATTCACTTCAAGATTCACGTCCTTTTCAGGATTACAACTCAAAATGAACTAACTCTAGTACCTTTAACTCTCCAACAATTAACTATAATTGAAGACTCAACTCTCCAAGAAGTCAAACTCACTTCTTGTTACAATTCACTCACAACTCTTTCTTAACTCTACCCCCCAAGAAGTTAAACCCACTTCTTGTTACAATTCTTTCACAAATCTCTCTTAACTCTACCCCCAAGAAGTCAAACCCACTTCTTGTTACATAATCTAGGAATTATTACAACTCAATAATAAACCTAGAACAAATCAACAAAGACTACTAACCCTAGACTTTAATTGATCAGACTTCAACAGTCAATAGTTCAGACTCGAACACAACTCGTGAACCTGGTTCATGCGTTGCTGTGACGAAGCCTTGCGGTTTTTCTTCAATGACTATTGCTCTCAAGATGATGAATTTCGTGAATATGCAATAGGTATCGTTCTAGCTTTGCTGGAAAATTCTCTCAAGTTGCGTTTATGCAAATACGACTCTTTTCCTTCTTTGGCTTGAACCTTTTATTGAGTTTGATTTACCTTCATCAACTTCTACAAGGAAAGGAATAACAAATCCTTTTCCTTCTTGAACTTGTTTATATTTACTTCTTTCCTTATTTGACTTGAATTGTTACTTCTTTATTTCTTTCCTTATTTCACTTGAATTGCTACTTCTTTGTTTCTTTCCTTCTTTATTTCTTTTCTTATTTATTTCTTTCTTTCCTTATTTTCCTTCTTTATTTCTTTCCTTCTTTGCTCCTGTGTTTCAATTCTTTCTTTATTTTGTTTTTTCACTCCTTTATTTCTGCACTTTTTTCCTTCTTTGCCGCAATTTCTCATATTTGTACAGGTTGTCTGCAGTCACGTCTGAGAACCTAGTTCACTTGATAGAGTACACCTAAGACAACAAGTAGTGAACCATTTTTACTTTATCAATCATCAAAACTACTTTAGATGTTCTCCTACTTCCCAACATTTCCCCCTTTTTTGATCATGATAAACAATGCTTTGTCACACATCTAGACTCTTTGTCAATCATCAAAACTACAAACCATCAAGAGTCCTTGTCAATCATCAAAACTACAAACTTCGCGTTCTCTCATTCCCCAGCAGAAAAGATGAAACAAATTATATGTTATAAACTAAAATTTTCAACTTTAGAATGTACGATGTTATCCCTTCCAACTTTTTACCTAGAAACTGAACCAATGGCCTATTTTTTACACCTTTCTCAAGCACCACGCTTGTAGCATATAGTTTCCATCTTGTGCTGCTGAATGTTTTGTGCAACTATTTTGTCCGAATTTATAAGAGCTTAATTCTGCGATGTCTGCAACACTGTGAAGTTGTCGCTGCATAAGCTGAATTATTTGGCTCAAAAGAAGCTATCATCTTTATTAGTTTTAATCCAAATATCAAAAGAAACATACTCCACAAGTCAACAACAACGGTACAATGTAAAATAGATTGTTGTTGGACTCAAGGTTTTGTTGGCACATGTAACATCTATTGGCAATATGAAAATTTCTTTTCTTAAGGTTGTCTTGAAAGTGGCAAATTTCATGAAGAGATGTGCAACTATAGAGCGTTTACCTAAAGAAGATGTTATGATAAGATTTCAACTCCTATCTCAGTTCTCAAGGGTAGATGTCTGTTACTGTTTTTTAGACGAACTAATTATGCTCTTGTAAATGATATAGGTTCTTTTGTAGATTTCATTAGCTCTCTGAGTCTGGCTCAATAGCCCTCTTTTTCTTTTGATTAGCTCCCTATGCTTTCATGCCTACTGTTGTTGGAGCTAACATATCTTTTGTTAGAGCTAACTATATACTTAGACGTTCTGTTGTTTGACTTCATGAACACACCATTTGAGTTACCTAAGATTTTTTCTTCTTTCTTTACGTACCATTTGACTTCATGGTAACATAATATCTCTAATGTTTCTTGTTGTGTCTAAATGAACCATATTTTTTCCAGAATAGCATTCAGTCTAGTAATGTTTCCTACTGAAATTTGTGTACACCAGTGACTAAGCTCACCATGCTTAGCTTTGATTATCTCTTTACATAGTGTAGTGAACTACTAAATGAAGCAGTTGAAAGCTGGAATTCTTGAAAATCAGCAAAGCCATCAAGAGATTCTGAAAAATATGATTTCTAACAATATTTGTTTAGTGTATTTGGATAGAAAGGAATAGAAGATGTTATTATAAGATTTCAACTCCTATCTTATGCTCCTGAAAAGGATGTAGGTTGTTTTGTAGGTTTCATTGGCTCTCTAAGTCTGGCCCAATAGCCCTCTTTTGTTTTTGATTAGATCCCTATTCTTTAAGGCCTACTGTTGTTATAGATAACATAAATTTTGTTGGAGCTAACTAGCTATATACTTAGAGTTCTGTTGTTTGACTTCGTGAACACACAATTTGAGTTACCAAAGAATTTTTCTTCTTCCCTTATATACTTAAGTATTCGAGGCACCAACATGTTTGAGAACATAAGTGAGTATCAGATTTTTCATCTACCAAACTAGCAAGTGTTTTAATTGGGAGAGAATTCTTTATTACCAGGAACTTGGTCTAATTTCAATTGGAGTTTCAGTAAAAGTATTTTAGAGTTGGACTTTTTCTCACTAGTATTTTTGCGAAGTTACATGCTTCAATTGGCAACCTCAATTCCCTTAGCTATTTAGTTCTCTCTTTAAACCATTTTATCCGTCTCGATTCTAGAATCCATTGGCAACCTCACTGCAACCAGAGAGTTGACACTTTCAGGTAACAACTTCACTAGTAATATTCCGTCAACTATCTCAAAATTAAACAAACTCATTCATTTAGACCTCTCTTCCATTCCATCATTTTTCAAGGCTCGATTCCAGAATCCATAGGCAACCTCACTGCCATAATAAAGTTGACACTTTCAGGTAATAACTTCACTGGTAATGTTCCTTCAACTATCAGAATGTTGACAAACTTAACTACAAAACTTTCTCTTCCAATAATTTTGAAGGCTTGATTCCAGACATTGTAATCTGTTAAGTATGTTAGATAATCTGATTCCGTAAATTGAATATTTGATACTTAATTATCCTAGGTGAATGCTTAAAAGTCTCAGTCGTTCTGTATAAAACACAACAAAAAGACTGCAAACCATAAGAAAGACAACAATCCTCTAAGGTGAAAAAATATATTAAGGACCCCTTTTATTATAGATACTCATCTCAAACACTTTATACGAAAAGGAAAACTTTCAAACTTGGAACGACACTCGTCCTCCCTTTGCATCCTTCTTTTTACAAGGCCTTTCATGTGCCTTCTCCCATATCAAGTTCACACGATCACCAAAATTTTGGTGTTCCTCACTTGATTAAAATCTTAAGGCTTTATAAGCGATGCAAGCTATTTTAATATAGGATAATCGAACAGAACAAGTCAATCTTTAACAACTTCTTTTGGACCAGAGGTGCATATTACCTCTAGGTTTCCAGAGAAAGCTACTTCAATATCTTTGGCTTCAGCAGAATCATCAGACTAAAGGAATTGATTAATATTTATGCTGCCAGCTCATCTATTATGGTACCAACATCGATGTGTTTTAGGCTTCCTTTCATGTATTGCAATAGAAATGTCAATTGGAAAGAGGTCCCTTAGAATAAAGACATGAATGATGGTTGTACATCCCAATATTTGAATAAAACATGTTCTAATAAAGTGGAACTGATTATAAATGATTTATATGTCCAACCCCAATTAATTTGAGGTTGTGACGTAGTTGTTGTTGTCCGCTTAAAAAACTCCCTTCCAGGATCTGATGAATCAATAATGTATGCTATTGGAAACTTTTGGTAGTTTTTTTTATAACTTTCTTTTGGTATAATTTTTTATTTGACACTTTGTGAGTTTGTTCACTGGATGTATTATTTAACATATTAATGGCTTCAGACTCTGATTCCTTGAACTTTTTTCTGTTTAAAATCATTAGCAACACTTTTTTGTTACAAAAATAGTCATCAATTAGCCTAGAGATATAGGAAAAAATACATGTCTATCTGATCCCATCAAACCTATTACAAAGTAGAATGTTCAATCCTAACAGATTTACCAACTAGCTAGGGACTTACACATGACCACAAAACCACCTTGATGGACAATTCTCAAGTACTCTCTAAGTTCAAACATCTTGCCAATTATAACTCCAACATCACAAAGTCTCTGTGATTTTCAATTAATGCGACACAAATGCTGGTATTTCATCAGTGATGGTGGTGCAGCATCACTAATACTATTACTGTTAGAATCAATTGACAATGTACATTTTCCTTCGATTGACAATGTGCATCACAATTGTAGTAGATGACTATTGGTTTCTATGTATCATTTGGCCATATAACATATGTTGACAATGTGCATTTTCCTTTAGTTGAGATTACCTCAAGTCAAACATGCTTGGTAGAGTGCTTTCCAAGTGAAGCAAATCACCTTTTGCTACTTTATTAATGATTGAATTATTGATTTATGTTCTAAAACTAAGTTATTAGCTATCCGACATTTTTCAACCAATTGACCTGAAATTGTTCTTTTTACAGATGAAGAACTTGAAGATTAAATAACATGATGTGGAAGAATTGTGGTGCTAGCTGAAGAGAATGTTATATTTTTATAGTTGGTGCAAAGAAATTTGTTTGTACCTATGCTACAAATTCATTTTCTCAAACTTTTAAGATTTGATAGATGTCAAATGTCACTACCCAAAGTATACCCCAAGCGTAACATGACGTATAAGACCCCGAGAGGCCCTACACAAGCCACTTAGCATACATAATACAAGATAATAGAAATAAATATTTTAAATAAATGGTCTCATATCATAAAAGAGTTTGACAATACAGAAGTCTAACATAGTCTCAACAAGTCATCTACTAACTCAAAAAAAGTGGTTGGGACATAACCCATACACCACAAACAAATGTCTGAAAACTAAAATGAAAGAAATCATGTAAAAGTGTCTCGGTCCTTGGATCATGAGGACTCACCAATCTTCAAGTGCCAAAAGATCAACTAGCCACGAGTATGAGAGGTAGGAGCGTTGGACCATACACTATGAAACAATGTAGGGACAAGTATGCATTAGTACATGGAATGTACTAAGTATGATAGCAATGCATAAGAGTTATGAAATCATGCTAAAAAGGACTTTACATGACATGCAATGACCAAGCTGAATCATAAGATAAAAAAGTTAGAAAAAATAAGTCATAATCATGGTCAATGCAAGCTTAACATCTTTAAAACACTTTGTGAAATACTTCAAAAGTAGCTTTGTTTATTATTGTGGGATGTTTACCATTAACTGACATAGACCATGTGAGCTATAACATGGAATTCAGTGTACTGCTCCCACAACAAAAAGAGAGTGTCCTACTTGTCAAGGTAAGGACTATGAGTCTGAGCTAAGGTAAATCCACTAGCTAATGTCTATCTGAGACAACATCCTATGGTGACACATAATTTATGGGACATGGGTAATTACCACTAGTCCACTCGGTGCTAAGTAAAATACTATTGAATAGTTATTAATCATATTCATACTATTATCCATGGAAAAGTACAATTAAGATATTAATCCAAGGTAGAAACATCATAGAGTAGCTTCATAGACCATGCATGAGAAAACTTTTCACCATCCATGATCTTTTCATAATAGCTTTAAGACTCATAATCAATAACTTCATACTAAAAGTATCATACTAATAATGATATTAGTTTTAGAAACTTGTTCCATGATCATTGGAGGGATATGCGGATACCATACTAATAAGGACCTAATATAGGAAAATAATCAAAAGCACAGATGGAAAATCTAGATGTCATTCATTTTATGTGGCCAAGCTTTATAGAACATATAGATACCTTCATGTATAAGCTTACTTAAGTCATAAACATTGCTTCCATAAAATATGCATAATTTCCATATATCATAGTTCATAAGCTTCATCATGTGTTCATAATCAAAAATCATGGATCATGCATGAGTTTATATAAATTGAACTCAAAAACATTATTCGAGCATTAAAAGATAGAAAACAATCAATTGAATCATAATTGAGAAGAACCCATGGAGATTGAATAAAACCCTAACTTTGAATTGAGAATTCAACCTTTAAAATTGGAAGATCTTGGGGACCCTATGAAGGAAAGGACTCTATAGGTGAATAGGAACATACCTTAGTGATCAAGGCCCAACAACTATGGTGAATTGAAAATCTTGAAGTGAAATCCTAGCTTCTTCTTTCTTAGCTTTAGAGAGAACTTTGGGGATGAACTTGGAGGGAAATTTATGTAACACCTCAGAATTTGGAAAAGAAAGAAAAGAGATTTTTGGGTTGCAGATTGTGTCTTCGGGTCCTTATCTAAGAACCGTATAAGCTTCTACGGGTCGTAGATGGTATCCGTAGAAGGGTGAAAATAATTTTTTAAGAATCAAGTCCTAGTACTTCAGTGACGAATGACCAGGATGGACTGTAGATAGTTTGACGAGCCGTAGGACTGAGTCGTTGGAATGGTTTGAGACCTCAAGTCTATGACAAGGTTTGATGACTCGTTGAGTGGTCTACGGTCCGTAGGAAGGTCTCGTCAAATCGATTGAATTTTTAGGCTCCAGTACTTTTCTAAGGTTGACCAGTACGGCTCGTGTAGTTCGGAACCGTAGGTAGGGTCCGACAGTTATTTTAAGGAGCTTTTAAGTCTTTCCCCTAATTGTTTTAAATCAATACTAAGTCGTTGTGACCTTCATCCTAAAGCCTATATAAGGTTTTTTGAGTCCTAAATTACCCACTCAAACCCTATTCTCCTAAATCCCCAAAACGTAACCAAATTCATCCTCCCTAATTTCTCTCAAGACTACGGAAGAAGAAGAAGCTAGGGTTAATTCAAGTTCATCAATCCACCATTCTTTTAGGAGTTTAAGTATCAAGGTATGTGGGTATTCACCCATGGAGTCCTTTCCTCAATGGGGTCCCCAAGGTTTCCAATTTCTTAATTAAATTTCAATTGATCAAGTTAGGATTTCAATTCATTCTTTATGAGCTTCACTTAATTATGATTTGTTACTATTGATTAAGTCTTCTAATGCATGATTTAGTGTTAATACATGATATTTAGTTGAAATTATATTGACCCATAGATGATTCATGATTTTTTATTAAGAACCCATGATGAAACTTAAGAACTATGAATTATGAATTTATGAAAATATGCATGCCTTTATGAAATTGTTGCAAATGATTTGAGGATGCTTTGAAGGAAAATTATCAAGATCATTGGTTGTCACGACTCAAAGTATACCCTAGACGTGACATGGCGTGTAAGACCCCGAGAGGCCCTACACAAGGCACTTAGCATACATAAATAAGATAATAGAATCTAACGAGTTTAAAAGACAATTTATATCATAAAAGAGTTTTGTCAAAATGAAGCGGAAGTCTACATAGTCTCAAAAGTCATCTATTACATCAAGAGTGATCGGGACGTAACCCGTACATCACATACAATCTCTAAAAATATAAAGACAATAAGCATTATTCGGTCCTTGGAACATGAGGACTCACCAATCTTCAATATCTACTAAGTGATCCCTAGCCACGAAGATGCGTAATTGGGGCGTCAGATCCTACATTAGTGAAACAATGTGCAAGAGTATGCGTTAGTAAGAAAATGTACTAAGTATGATAGCAATACATAAAAGTTATGAAATCATGCTAAAATGACTTTTCGTGATATGCAAAGACCAAGTCAAAACATAAGATAAGAGGGTTAGAAAACATAAATCGTAATCATGGTCAATGTAAGTAAATTCATCTTTGAACACATGTGAAATACTTCTTAATGTAACCTTAGTTCATTATTATTGTAGGAAGTATCCTCAACCGACATAGAGACCATGTGAGCTATAACATAGAATCCAATGTAATGCTCCCACACTGAAAATAGAGTGTCCTACTAGCCAAGATAGAACCATGAACTTCTAGCTTACGTGGATCCACTAGCTAATGTCTATCTTCAGACCATCATCTTATGGGGGCACATAGGTATGGGATAAGGAGATTGCTACTAGAAACCAGTCCTCTAGCTACGGGAGAGTTTCCATCAAAATATCCTCTCGGTGCTAAGCATAAATCCCACTGAATAGTTATTAATCTTAACTTGTCTCATGATCCATGGGAAGGTACAATTAAGCAACCAATCCAAGATAGAGACATCATAGGAGACCTCCTTAGACCATGCGTGAGAAAATCTTTTACCATTCATGATCTTTTCATAATAGCTTTAAGGCCCATAGTCATTCACTTCATGCTAGAGATGCCTTACTACTAATGGAAATAATTTTGAAAGAGTGATCTATGATCATTGATGGCATATCCGGATACCATACTAATCAAGTCCTAATTTGGGAAAACAGCCCGAAAAGCATTGAGAAAAAATCTAGATGTCGTTCATGTCATGTGGCCAAGATTCATAGAACATATAGATATCTTCATCTATAAGCTTTCTTGAGTCATACATTACTTTCATAAAAATATGCATATCTTCATAAATTCATCTTTCATAGTTCAAGACCCACATTATATCATCATAGCTTAGAAAACATGGATTATGCATGGGCTCATGTGGATTCATCTTAACAACATCCAGTTACTTCAATTCATGCATAAAGCGTCATAAAACAATCAATTAGATCAACATTGAAAGGAACCCATAACATGGAAGAAAACCCTAATTACTTCAACTGGAGATTTCTAACTTGTAAATTGAAGAATTTAGGAACCATATGGAGGAAAGAGCTCCATAGGTGAATACTATCATACCTTGATGCCAAGAGCTTACAATCAATGGTGAAATCGGAGACTTGACTTGAGACCCTAGTCTTCTTCTTCAAGCTTCCAGAGAGAGAAATATTGGAGAGGATGAACTTGTTCTTCTTTTAGGAATTTGAGAGAATGAATTGAATTAGGAGATTTTGGGGGTAAAAACGTTTATATAGGTTTTCTAATAGTGGGTAAAACGACATAGTATTGGGTTAGAATAATTAGGAAAAGACCCATAAGCCTTTAAAAAAGTAACTGCCGACCTCACCAATGACCAGACCTACGGTTTGTTGGTCAGACCACAGACCGTCCTGGTTGAACGTGGGTGAGATCAGAGACCACTGATTTGGACTCCCAACTACGGACCCATGTACAGTCCGTGGGTCCACCTACGGGCCGTACATCTCGGTCGTGGGTCTCAACTTTTGACTCTAAAATTTCTCTAAGTCTTGGACTCACCTACGAGACCTACCTACGACTCATGCATTGGACAACGGGCCATCCTGGAACCGTATAAAAAATAGTGAAACCTTGATATTTTGGAAAACTTGTACTGGCAACCACGATCCCACCTATGGTCCTTGGTCTAACCTACAAACCGTTGGTGGCTCCATCTGTGCTGGCACAAGAATTTTTGAAAAAACTGAAATTTCCTTCTTTTTGAATCTGAGGTATTACAATAGCTTCCCCTTGGGAATATTCATCCTCAAATGGAACTCAAATTAGCACGAAAAGAGTAGGAGAGAAACTAATAACCCAATCATTACTGCAACTTCATCAAAATACACATAATTAAGGAGGAACCTCGACTCCAAGCTAAAACATGTTCAAAACATCATTTCATAAGGTCTATATGCAACTCATACTCAAATGCACATAAACATGAAGCAATTGATTAAACTAAATCATATTTTTGAAAATCAAAATTTTCATGAGCATGCATGCATGAGGAAACATGAGAATGACTAAGGCACACTAGTCCTAACGAGTGAACCATGAAGGCTAAGGCCTCAAGTTAGACTCAAAGATAGAAGGAAAAAGATAGGGATACTAAGACATCACATGGCCTCTAACTTTTCACACAAAAAACCATAACAACGAACTCTTCCAAAATCAACCTAATTCTACTCACACACATACCGTGAAGCACACTATCTCCCCCTTGCGAGCAAATCCCACTAGTCCTTTCAAATCCATCTCCCTCAACCCATGCATAACACCAAAGTTTTAACAACCACGAGACCATTGATACAAGTAGACACTTGATAAGTTTCCACAAAGATTTCAAGGACTACTCCAAACACAATCACCATACATGGAGTCTTACCATAGCCAATGAAACACTCTATATCAAGCAATGCATACCCACAAGATAAAAGACCATAATTTACCAATTACCGCATCCGGGGAACCCTCATGATCTTGTCGAGTCTGAAGATCATAAAACCTATCTTGTTTCCGACCATCACTAGTTACTGAGGAAGGGTAGGGTTGAGCCCGTTGACAATTATCTCCCTCATTTCTAGCAACTGAAGGACAGTCCCTTATCTTATGATCCATCTTTGCACAACCAAAACATGCATTTGAACCGGCTAGACACTCACCCTTATGTCTTCTCCCACACTCCATACCTTCGGGCCACATTTTCTTACTAGAACCCTTACCTTGAGAACAACTACTTCCATCGAATCTTGAATGTGAAGAATAACCATCATCCCTTCTTTCCCTCTTTGAATCCCTAGTTTTCTCCTTGAGATTTTCTTCTTCTATTTGTTGTGCATGTACCATCAACCGGGAGACATCCATCTCCTTAACAGGCATGACAATTAGGCATTCTTTGACCACTAAGTTGGAAGCACCCGACACAAATTTACTTATCTTTGCCCTTGGATCAGCAACCATAGTTGGAGCATATTTGGATAGTTGTATGAATTTCAAAGCATACTCATTCACACTCATATCCCCTTGACGAAGGTTAATAAACTCCTGTACTTTTTCCTACCTCATCTCAAGGGGAAAGAACCTATCAAGAAAATCAACCTTAAATTTCTCCAAATCAAGAGGACCCGCATCAACTGTCCTCTCTTCCTTCCATTGGTTGAAGCAAACTTGAGGAACACCCTTCAGTTGATAAGTGGCCAATTTCACCTTTTCCACCGGTGTCACTCCCATGATCATCAACACCTTATACACTTCATCAATGAACTCTTCAGGATCTACCTCAACTTTAGACCCATGAATTTCCAGAGGATTCATCCTTGTAAAGTCTCTCACGCTAGTTGTCGTCGTACCCACATTTGGGTTCATGGGAGCCACAACCTCCCTATTTTCTTGAGCTGTCAGAGCTTGGGCCATTACATGAAATGCGGCTCGAAACTATCATTAGTCACTTGCTTGACCAAAGGGTCGACCGGCACTTGAGGAACCTCTTGTCTTGTATTCTCACAAAAATTCCTTCTCATGGGATTCCTTCGTGGAGGAATATTCTAAAAAGCATAAATAGGGTTAGGAGAGAAGGACACCTAGAGTTACACTCTATCGCATGACTTTAGAGTAATGAAAGTAGCTTCTCATTCATAAATGTGGCATGCTTCATACTCATGAATAAGACTCTACTCGACGTGGCTTATGAGACATCCTAGGACCTTTCTAAACCTTTTGCTTGGAATACCATATTTTTAACGACCCAAAGTACACCTTAGACGTGGCATGGCATATAAGACCTCGAGAGGCCCTAAAAAAGCCACTTAGCATACATAAACAAGATAATAGCATCGAATGATTTTAAAAGATAGTATATATCATAAAAGAGTTTTGTCAAAACGAAGCAGAAGTTTACATAGTCTCAAAAGTCATCTATTACATCAAGAGTGATCGGGACATAACCCGTGCATCACATACAATATCTAAAAATATAAAGACAATAAGCAATAAGGGTTTTGTCCTTGGAAGATAAGGACTTGCTAATCTTCAATATCTACTAAGTGATCTCTAGCCACGAAGATGCAGAATAGGACCGTCGGATCCTACATTAGTGAAACAATGTGCAAGAGTATGCGTTAGTACAAAAATGTACCAAGTATGATAGCAATAGATAAAAGTTATGAAATCATGATAATAGGACTTTTTGTGATATGCAAAGACCAAGTCAAAACATAAGATAAGAGGGTTAGAAAACATAAACCGTAATCATGGTCAATGTGAGTAAAATCATCTTTGAACACATGTGAAATACTTCTTGAAGTAACCTTACTTCATTATTATTATGGGAAGTAGCCTCAACTGACATAGAAATCACGTGAGCTATAACATTAAATCAGATGTAATGCTCCCACACCAAAAAGAGAGTGTACTACTTACCAAGGTAGAACCATGAACTTCTAGCTTACGTGGATCCACTAGCTAATGTCTATCTTAAGATTATCATCCTATGGGGCCACATAGGTATGGGATAAGGAGATTGCTACTTGAAACCCGACCTCTAGCTATGGAGAACTTCCATCTCAATATCCTCTCGGTGCTAAGAATAAATCCCACAAAATAGTTATTCATATTAACTTGTCTCATGATCCATGGAAAGGTACAATTAAGCAACGAATCCAAGCTAGAGACATCATATGATAGCTTCTTAGACCAGCGTGAGAAAACGTTTCACCATCCATGATCTTTTAATAATAGCTTTAAGGCCCATAGTCATTCACTCCATGCTAGAGATTCCCTACTACTAATGGAAATATTTTTGAAAGGATGATATATGATCATTGAAGGCATATCCGGATACCATACTAATCATGACCTAATTTGGAAAAATAGCCTACAAATAATTGAGGGAAAATCTAGATGTTGTTCATGTCATGTGGCCAAGCTTCATAGAATATATAGGTATCTTCATCTATAAGCTTTCTTGAGTCATAAGCATTACTTTCATAAAAACATGCATATCTTCATAAATTCATCTTTCATAGTTCAAGACCCACATTATATCATCACAGCTTAGAAAACATGGGTTATGCATGGTTTCATGGGTATTCATATTAAAAACATGAAGTTACTTCAATATATACATAAAAAGTCATAAAATAATCAATTGGATCAACATTGAAAGGAACCCATGATATGGAAGAAAACCCTAACTTCAATTGGAGCTTTCTAACTTGTAAATTGGAGAATTTAGGAACCCTATGGAGGAAACAACTCTGTAGGTGAGAACTATCATACCTTGATTCCAAGTGCTTACAATCAATGGTGAAATTGGTGATTTGTTTTGAAACCCTCGCCTTCTTCTTCAAGCTTCTAGAGAGAGAAATGTTGGAGAGGATGAACTTGTTCTTCTTTTAGAAATTTTTAAGAATGAATTGAATTACGAGATTTTGGGGGTAAAAATGTTTATCTATGGTTTCTAATAGAGGGTAAAATGACATAGTAGTGGGATAGAATAATTAGAAAAATACCCAAAAGCCCTTAAGAAAAATAACTACTGACCTCACCAACGACTAGACCTACGGCCCGTTGGTCAAACCATAGACTCCCCTGGTTAGTTGTGGGTGAGATCAGAGACCACTGATTTTGGATTTCCAATGACAGATCAATGTACGGTGTCCACCTACGCGCCGTACATCTCGGCCATGGGTCTCAACTTTTGACTCTAAAATTTCTCAAAGTCTGGGACTTACCTACATGATCTACCTACGACTCGTGCATTGGACAATGGATCGTATCAAAAAATACTATAACCTTGACATTTTGGAAAACTTGGACTGGCAACCAGGGTCCCACCTACGGTCCGTGGTCTGACCTACAGACCGTTGGTGGCTCCGTCTGTTCTGGCACCAACATTTTTGGAAAAACTGAAATTTCCTTCTTTTTGAATCCGAGGTGTTACATTGGTAAAATGTTTTCTCACATGTATATATAATCGTGATTGTGAAAGGTATTTCTCCTATTTGGATTCACATTGGTGAAAGGTTTTCTCATCTATGTTGAATTATGTTTAATGAGCTATTCTATGTTTTGATCTTAAAGATGTGGATTGGTATTGATCATTGCCTTTCATATGTTATATTTATATTTGAATTTTATCGATTCAATTGAAATTTAGAGTTAGCACCAAGAGGACTTTGAGGTGGAGGGTCAAATCGGGTAGTCTTTTGTAGCAACCTCTAGTTCCTAACTACGTATCCCCGTAGGATTGTCTTAAATAACCTAGCTAGTGGATCCACTTTAGCAAAAGATGATAGGTACGGATTCTACCTTGGCAAGTATATTCTCCTTCTTTTGGTAAGAGGGATATAACATATTCCATGATATAGCTTTCATGGTCTTATTGTCGGTTAAAGCTAATAACCCACAAAATGATTATGTTTCTTCAAAGCTTTTACTATGTCCCTTATTTTATTATCTTGACCATATTCCATTATTTACATGTCATTGCTTCTTTAAGTTTTTTAAATGTTCGAAGAATGATCATGCCTACACATTTTAAAGCCATTCATGCTATCATGCCTATTTTATGCATATTGCCCCATACTTAGTACATTCCATGTGTTAATGCATACTTGTGCCTACATTGTTTCATTAATGTAGGGTACGACACTCCTACCTCTCATACTCATGCTTGTTGGTTTTCTTGGTTTGAAGATTGGTGAGTCCTTATGTTCCGAGGACCGAGATACTTTTATAGCTTTATGTCATTTCCATTTTTAGACTTTGTATGTGATGTATGGGTTACATCCCAATCACTTTCCTTATGATGTATTAGATAGCTTATTGAAACTTATGTTAGACTTCCGCTTTGTCAAAATATTTGAAATACGAAATGCTATCATTTGAATTCTTTATTTCTACTATCTTGTATGATGTATGCTAAGTGGCTTGTGTAGGGCCTCTCAGGGTTCTATACGCCATGTTGCACCTAGGGTACACTTTTGGTTGTGCCAATTTATGATTTAGGAGAATAATTTAGAATGGGTAGTTTTAGGACTTAAATAACTTATATAGGGCTTAGAATAGGGGTTAAAACGCCATAACTTAGGTATTAAATACATAGGGGAAAGATCAAATAACCCTAACTTAAAAGCTGACGGGTTACTTATATGCATCCCTAAACCGACCATATATGTAAGTCTATACGGTCCGTATAGGAAACCGTACAAACACCCTAAATTCCTGGCTGCCTTAAACGGCAATGCCACTCCCCTAAACGGCCAGTATACCCTTTCACAGACCATTTAGGGTTCAGTGAAGGGTTCATGGTCCGTTTTAGGCCTATGGACCTGCCCATTAACCCACTTTAACCTTTTCCAAATTTTGAGGTGTTACAATAATTCACCCTTGGGAACAGTCGTCCTCAAATGGAACTCAAGTTAGCATGAAGAGAGTAGGAGATAAATTAACAACCCAATGCAAATTTATCAAAATACACATATTTGAGGAAGAAAATCGAATCCAAGCTACAAGATATTCAAAACATCATTTCATAAAACACATATGCAAACCATACACACATGTACATCATCACGAAATGATCAATCAAGGTAAATCATATAAAAAGAGAAATCAAATTTTCATGAGCATGCATGAGGAAACATGAGAATAACTAAGAACGTAAGAATCCTAAAGAGTGAACATGAGGGGGCTAATAACTCAAGCTAGACCTGAAGATAACGGAAAGAGATAGGGATACTAAGACATCACATCACCTCCGGCCTTTCACATACCAAACCATAGAAAAGAATTCTTAAAAGAATTTGAATCGTTCCACACACACCCACCATGAAGCACGCTATCTCCCTATTGAGAGAAAATCTCTATAGTCTTTTTGAATCCATCTACCTCAACCCAAGCATAGCAGCAATGTCTTAACAACCACGAAACCATTAATACAAGTAAATACTTGAGAAATTTCCACAAGGATTTCAAGGTCAACCTCAAACGTAATAACTATACTTGGTGTCATACCATAGCCAACTAAACACCCAATATAAAACAATGTATAACCACAAGCTAAACGACCATAACTTACCAATTACCGCATCTAGGGGTCCCTCGTGATCTAATTGAGTCTGAAGATCATAAAACTTATTCTATTTAAGGGTAAGGTTGAGCCCGTCAACGATTATCTCCTTCATTCCTAGAAACCAAGGGATAATCTCTTATCTTATGATCTATCTTTCCACAACCAAAACATGAATTAGAACTGCCTAAACAATCACCCCTATGACTTTTTCCACAGCTCTGACACTCGGACCCCATTTTCCCACTAGAACCATTACCTTGAGAATGATTACCTCTGATCTTAGGCGTAATTATGCGCCTAATAGCCAATTTATCCCATATATTTAGCTAAGTTCGAGAGCTAATTCTGTAGTTTTAAATTGCATTTTAGGGTCAATTGATTTTGTCTCCTCTAACCAATATGCTTAGGTGTTTGTTGGGTGGAAAGAAAGAAAAATGAGTGAAAGAAGAAGTCATATAAAAGAAAAATAGAAGTTGAAGTTGCTAAGGAAAAATGGCCAAAAAGATGGAAAATATACTGAAGGGAAGCATCTTCGCGTCGTGGAGATGGAAGCTGGATTGTGGCAAATGAAGTTTACAAACCAGTAGATTGTGCGATGCTTGCGTGTCGCAGAGGAGGAATCAAGTTCTAAAAATGTGAAGCGAGGGAACAGGTCCGCATCGCGAACCTGGACTCCGGGATTTGGTCATGTGTTTTATTCCACTCTATAAATAGTCCACTTGTATTATTTTATTAGATATTCAATTTAAAAGTGAGGAGAAGATGACTTGGGCAATTTTGTGACGAACTCTAGGGTTTTTCTTTTACTCTTTCATTTCGGTAAATGCTTGAATGATCTTTGAAAATTATTATATGATGATTCTTACTATGAGTAGCTAAATTCCCTTATTCTAGGGTTGTGGCTACGATTGATGGTATAATATTGATTATCTCTAGTTTAAGACGGGTTATCTAATGAGTTATTCTTATATTCTAGTTTTTATTATTTTGATGCTTGATCAACATTATGATAAACTCTTTGTCCACTCTTGAACTCGAAAGACGAATGGAGGGATAGACCAAGGAATGTGAGGAGCGTGTTCATTCTAGGGTAAAAACTTGGGATGTTTCGCATATAGGATAGAAATATATCTATATGCCTTATTTGGTTAATAGACAAGACGATAGCGTAATACTCCATGGTTGGTTCATGCCTATCCCCGCTGAACGACGTAGTTAGGATGTTAATGGTGGTAGGCGATTAGAGGTCGGGAGACCATGATCGTAAATTCAACCTTGTGAATCAATAACGAGGATAACCTGTCGAATACTGGAATAAGATTTATTATGTTTGAAATCAGTTTATGCTGCAACCCTGGAACGTCTCTCAAATTGTGAAATCCTTGTTGGCAACTTAGTCATTTGTTCATTAAGTAATAATTGTAATTGTCTTAACATTAATAGTTTAAACAAACTTCTTCAACTATTTGCAACAGAAGTGAATTTAATTTAGTTATGATAAAGTTATTGTTTGTCGATTTAAAGTCCTTTGGATTTGATAATCCGACTCGAGAGAGTCACTGTATTACTTGAGTGACCACGTACACTTGTGTGTGCATTTGGCGCCGCTGTCGGGGACTTTAAAATTGGAAAATATTTAATTTTTGAGTTTCTAAATTATTTGTACAAGTGTTGAAAATTTGATCTTGGCTATTCATTGTGCAGGTTGTGTGGAAACTTCAAACTTGAAGACGACCTGGATTTGGTAGAGCCTCTTGCTGAATCGGAAAAAATTGTTCGTTACCGGAGAAGGCAAAGATGACTCACGTACCCTGTTCTTCTTATTGCTAGTGAACCAGTAACTCCAGTAGAAAGGGTTGAACAAGACGCACCTGCAGTGATGGCAGAGATGAAAGTGAGAGACGTGGCAATCCCACGCACCACCAGTGTTACTTCATGCATCCAAAAACCTAAAGCTGGTGGTAGATTTGAACTGAAGCAGAATATGGTGCAACTATTGCACTCGAACGGATAGTTCATTGGTTTATCGCATGAGGATCCACAAGTGCATATCCAGAATTTCCTCGAGATCAGTGACATGTACACTCCAACTGGAGTGAACTCCGATTATGTGAGGCTCACCCTATTTTCCTTTTCTTTGCTAGGGGAAGCAAAAGGATGGTTGAACTCTGAGCCAACAAACTCCATAACATCATGGGATGATCTTGCACAAAAGTTCTTGATAAGGTTCTTCCCATCCGGGAAAATAGCTAATTTAAGGAGCGATATATTAAGCTTCTGACAAAAAAGAGGAGAAAACTCTTACCAGGCTTGGGACAGGTTTAAATCTATGTTGCTAAGATGTCCACACCATCATCAAGCTAACGAGGTGTTGGTCCACACCTTCATTGAAGGGTTGGAACCAAAGACCAAAATTTTACTTGATTCCGCTGCAGGTGGACAGGCGTTGGAGAAGACATATGCTGAGTTGTTCACTTTGCTGAACAAAATTTCATAAGGCAATTCCGAATGGAATGGAGGAGGAGCCAAACCGGTAGTGCAAAAGACTGCTGGAATGTTGGAAGTAGATGCAGTAACAACTTTAACTGCATAAATTGCTGCAATGTAGAATATGATGAGCACGCACTTCAGCAACCTGACACTAGGACAACAGCAAGCTCAAGTAAATATGATGCAACAACCACCAACATGGTGTGAGGTCTGTGGGGGTGGAGATCACACTGCAGAGGTATGTGGAGCAAACCCGAAATCTGTGAATTTTGTAGGGAATGCACAACGAGGAGGAATGCACCAAAATTATGGTAACACTTACAATTCAAGTTGGAGGAACCATCCAAATTTTTCATGGGGTGGTAATCAGAATCAACACCAAGGACAAAGCCATTACAGGCCACAAAGTGGTGGACAACACTACAATTAGCAAGGCTAGGGAAGTCAGCAGGTTGTTAAGCAGAGTGATATGAGTGTAGAAGACATGTTGAAGCAGATTATGGCTGACCAAGCTAAGTTGGCAGCAGATGTTCGAAACAACCAACTAACTGCTCAGAACTTGGAGAAACAATTTTGGAAATTTTCTAGTGCCCAGAACTCTCACCCACAAGGGGGTTTGCCGGGAAACACTGACCCAAACCCAAAGCAGGTGAATACTGTGAGTACCCGTAGTGGTCGTCCACTGGAGGAGTTGACCCCAAAAACAAAAACTACTGAAGAAAAAGGGAAGATGATAGATGAATCTGGACCGAGTGAGCCAAGGATCTACGATGAACCAAAAGCAAAACCACCTCCGCCATTCCCAGAAAAATTCAAAAAGCAGAAGGAGGAAGAATGTTTTGCTAAGCTTATCAAACTCCTTAAAAAGGTACATATTAACTTGCCTTTGATTGATGTCGTGCAGGGCATTTCCAAGTATGCCAAATATGTGAAAGATATTGTGGCTAACAAGAGTAGGTTGGCGGAGTATGCAACAGTGTCACTCACTGAGGAGTGCAGTTCTAGAATTCAAAACAAGCTGCCTACTAAGTTGAAAGATCCAAGGAGTTTCACTGTGCAAATCACAATTGGTAAGTGCATCGATGCAAGAAGGCTATGTGATTTGGGCGCAAGTATCAACTTGATGCCTACGTCCATGTTTCTTAAATTGGGGCTGGGAAATCCCAAACCTAATACCATAATGTTGCAATTGGCTTACCGCTCTGTAGCAAGGCCGGATGGTTTTATTGAGGATGTTTTAGTCCAAGTGGGAACTTTCATTTTCCCCGTGGACTTTGTCATCCTGGATTTTGAGCCCCACCCAGAAGTCCCATTCATTTTGGGATTCCCTTTCCTAGCTATTAGAGGTGCATTTATTGATGTGGCGGCTGGTAGATTGACAATGAGGGCTCATGACAAAGTGGAGGTCCTTGATATGTACAACGCAATGAATTTGCCTGTGATCAATGAGGAGTTTTCAACAATCACAATCATTGATGAAGAAATGACAGCTAAGTATGCTGAAGCACGAGACCCTCTTGAGAGAGTGTTGATTGGGCAGGATATAGATGGGGATGCTGAAGCTCAGGAGTTGGCTAATATTCTAGATGTCCCCAATGTGAGTATGCTACGTAAGCATGTGGAACCATTAAATAGAGTCTTGGGACCCCCTCCCAAGCCTTCAATTGAGGAAGCCCCGAAGTTGGAGTTAAAAACTCTTCCCTCTTATCTCAGGTATGCTTTCTTAGGTACAAATTAAACGTTACCCATAATTCTTTCTGCTGCTTTGTCTGAAGTGCAGGTTGAAGCCTCTTTGGAAGTATTGAAGAGGAGAAAAAAGGTGATAGGCTGGCAGATGGCTGACATACATGGCATCAGCCCAGCCTTGTGCATGCATAAAATATTCATGGAGGAGGGTCACAAGTCGAGTGCACAACCTCAACGCAGATTAAATCAAGTGATGAAAGATGTGGTGCGCAAGGAGGTTATCAAATGGTTAGATGCAGGAATTGTGTACCCCATTTCTGATAGCAAGTGGGTCATCCCGGTTCAGTGTGTGTCGAAAAAAAGAGGCATGACAGTAATTACAAATGAAAAGAATGAGCTGATTCCAACAAGGATGTTGACAAGGTGGCGCATATGCATGGATTACAGGAAACTAAATGAGGCTACTAGAAAGGACCATTACCCAGTTCCTTTTATTGATCAAATACTGGACATGTTAGTTGGGCAAGAGTATTATTGTTTCCTGGATGTCTATTTAGGATATAATCAAATTGTGATTGCGCCAGAAGATCAAGAAAAACTACATTCACTTGTCCATATGGGACATATGCCTTCAAGCGAATGCCGTTTGGGTTGTGCAATGCCCCAGCCATATTCCAAAGATGCATGATGGCCATTTTTCATGATATGGTCAAAGATTTTGTGGAGATATTCATGGATGGCTTCTCCGTCTTTGGGGAGTCTTTTGACAGGTGTCTAGAAAATTTGGACAAGGAGCTTAGCAGATGTAAGTAAACTAATCTTGTCCTGAATTGGGAAAAATGTCATTTTAGTGAAAGAGGAGATTGTATTGGGCCATAAGGTTTCAAAGCAAGGGCTGGAAGTTGATCGTGCAAAAGTAGAGGTAATTGAAAGGTTACCCCCTCCAGTCTCTGTTAAAGGGGTAAGAAGCTTCCTTGACAATGCTGGGTTCTACATGAGATTCATTAAGGATTTCTCTAAGACTACAAGACATATATGTAGTCTACTAAAGAAGGAGGTGAAATTTGTCTTCGATGAGCACTGTATTCGAGCTTTTGAGGCTTTGAAGAAGAATCTGATAGAAGCTCCAATCTTGACTTCTCCAAATTGGGAAATTCCTTTTTAGCTGATGTGTGACGCAAATGATGTGGTTGTAGTGCAGTTCTAGGGCAAAGGAAGGAGAAAGTGTTTCACTCTATATACTATGCGAGCAAAACACTGGATGCAGCTCAAGCCAACTACATAGTGACCGAGAAGGAAATGCTAGCCTTGGTCTATGCCTTCGCCATGTTCAGATCTTACCTAGTAGGGACTAAAGTTGTTGTTTATACTGACCATGCAGCTATCAAGTACCTTTTTCATAAGAAGGATGCAAAGTCATGGCTGATTAGATGGATTCGACTGCTGCAAGAATTTGACATAGAGATCAAGGATCAAAAGGGCTCTGAAAATCAGATTGTAGATCACTTGTCCAGGTTGGAGAGTTCGTCGCATGTTGGTGAGCAAAGGAACATTCGGTAGGAGTTCCCTGATGAACAATTATTGGCTTTAGAGGTGGCTGAATTACCTTGGTATGCGTACATTATCAATTAATTGGTGAGCAGAGTGTTTCCCCCTGGTGCTACTACTTAGCAAAAGAAGAGGGTGAATTATGATGCTCGTTTCTACATATGGGATGAGCCTTATCTGTTCAAGTAGGGAACTGAAAAAATGATGAGGAGGTGTGTACCTGAGTCTGAGATGAGACAAGTGATGGATAGTTTCCACTCGTTTGCATATGGTGGTTATCATGGAGGTGAACGCACTGCCCATAAAGTGCTCTAATCAGGTTTCTTCCGGCCTACTTTGTTCAAAGATGCTGCAGGTTAAGTGAAGAGCTGTGATCAATGCCAAAGGATGGGAACTATTTCTAGACGACATGAGATGCCATTGCACAACATCTTGGAGGTCAAAATATTTAATGTCTGGGGGATTGATTTTATGGGACCCTTCCCACCATCCAATGGTAATCAGTATATCCTGATGGCTGTAGATTATGTGTCAAAGTGGGTTGAGGTAGTAGATCTACCTACAAACAATGCCAAAGTGGTGCTTAAGTTTTTTTAAAAAACACATCTTCACTCGGTTTGGGACTCCAAGAGCAATAATCAGTGATGAAGGGAAGTATTTCATCAATCAGTTGGTGAAGAATACCTTGGCTAAGTACGGGGTCCATCACAAGGTGGCTACAACTTATCACCCACAAACCAACAGACAGGTGGAAGTGTCAAATCGTGAGGTGAAGCAAATTCTACAGAAAACAGTGAATGCCCAAAGGAATGATTGGGCGATGAAGCTAGATGATGCACTATTGGCATACAAGACAGCGTATAAGATGCCAATAGGGACCTCTCCCTATCACATGGTGTTTGGTAAAGCATGCCACCTCCCAACTGAGTAAGAACATCAGGCGTATTTGGCAATAAAGAAGTTGAATTTGGATCCAAAATTAGCCGGGAGGAAATGCATGGGCCAGCTACACGAATTGGAGAAGTTCAGACTCCATGCTTATGAGAATGTGAAGCTCTATAAGGAGAGGACAAAGCGTTGGCATGATAAGCATATCATATCACGAGTCTTTGAGCCTGGCCAAAAGGTATTGTTATTCAATTCTAGATTGAGGTTGTTTCCGATAAAGTGAAGTCAAAGTGGAATAGATCGTTTGAGGTGGTGCGCATGACTAACCATGGAGCTGTAGAATTATGGAACAAAGGTAAACAGTCCACGTTTATAGTAAAGGGACAAAGGATGAAGAATTACTTCAGACATGAGATAGATCATGAAGAGGATGTGCTTGAGCTGAGCAATGAATGATCGGGAAGTTGAGTCGTGTCGCGACGCTAAATCAGGCGCTACACGGGAGGCAACCCCGTGACTTTGTACACTAGCGATTCTTTCTTTTTGTAGTTCATTTTTTTTTATAGTTTTAGGTTGGTTTAGTTTATTTTTGTATTTTTAGGTTGTAATATAAATTTTAGCGAAGTGTAACATAAAAAAAAATTAAAAAAAAATGTAGGAAACAGTTGAGTTCGTGATATCTCCGCGTCGCAGGCTTGATGCTGGGGATGCGACGACAATGATGCCATAAGCAGTAGAGTCTGTGGCATCTCCGTGTCGCGGACTTGGTTCTGCCAAGTAAATCTCGCCTAAGGTGAAGAAAAAGTAAATCACAAGTGTTGTCCGCGACAGCTCTGCGTCACAGACCTGGTAAGGGATTTTTTTGAATTTTTTATTAAAAAGTCGGGTCTTACCCGACTAAACCAATAAAACCCGACCCCCATCCCCTTTTTAACCCCTAAAAACGCCCCATAATCCCCATTCTCTCAAGAAATTTAAAGAAATTTATCTCTCCTTCTAACCCTAATACTTTCTTTCGAAACAAATTCGTGTCGTGAAGTTGAAATTCCTCTTTAAGTTCTTCAATTTTCTTCGTTCTAAGCACTCAAGGTATGCTTCTCACTATTTTTCTTCTCTCGTTGGGGTGAATTATTGATGTAAATTCATGTATGTGATGCTTTTAATGGGTTAGATTCTTGAAATTGAATACACCTTGTGAAAACATGCAATTAAGTTAAAGAACTGAATCTTTCTGTGATTGAATGATTTTGGTTGAACTTGAAAGTGGGTTGAATTCAATGATGGGGTGGAAAAAAATTGGAGTTGTGTGAAGTCTTGAGTAACACACATGTTTTGAGGGGAAAGATTGAACAATATTAAAAAATTGGTTCAAATTCTTGAGTAGAATCAAATTAACATTGGGGATTTGGTGCTTCAAATGCTATGGGCTTGCAAATAAAGTGTTTGTAATGACAAAGGGAAGTCTGAGTACCTTGTTGTTTGGGAGATATGTGTTACAATGAGTGTGGGGTGAGTCTTGTTGATTGTTTCTTAGTGACTGGAATTATCAATGTTGTGATTGCAGGATATTATGTCTAGAACTAACAGAGTGGGCAAAGCGGTTGCGTCTAGCAGCCGTAAAAGGGTTAGGACTGGGACAACCATCCCTCCGGCACCTGCAGTCCCAAGAGATCAAACCAAACGCTACGGTATTAAGGTCGTTGCCTCTGAGGGCAAAAAGTGGTACAAAACACACACCGAAGCCAAATATTTTTCGAATGTGGTGATTGACGATGTGCACTTGGAGAGGGATTTCCCTCGAATCATGTGTCGCCTGCAAGAACTGAATATGGGATTCATCTTCTAAGATCCTATGGAATGCAATGTCAGTGTGGTTTGGGAATTCTACACAAATTGGCAACCCGATGCTAGGTCACATTTCGTGACAGTGCGTGGCGTGGAGGCTCCACTCACACCCTTGGCCATTAATCAATTATTAGGCACTGCAAAGGCTCCTTCGGCTGTTCTGACGGGGTTAAACATCAGCCCTCCTTATCAACAGATTCGCCACACTTTATGTGGAGTGCTGTCTACCGCTAAGTGGATTAGGCATGGGCACCGCGACTACCATCAAACTTACCCATATGCCAACATGAATCGGGAAGCCAGGGTGTGTCTTAAAATTTTCATGAACTGCCTGATCCCGGGCTTTCCTTTCACTGAGGTGACGCGAGACTGAGTTTTCTTGGTCTATGCTCTGATGAAGGATATGCCCATTAATGTGGGAGCGGTGTTGAAGTCTGTCATGCGGAAGGCTACAGTGCACAGAGGTCGAAGGTATGCGTTTGGGGGCCTGATCACAAGCTTGTGCTGGAGGGCAGGAGTGCCAGAGGAAAGTGTAGATTACATAGCACCCATGTTCACCACTCCGCTAGATGTCACGAAAACAAAGGGGCCTAAAAATGCTCATAGGCCCACCCTTACAACAGCAGAGCGCAACATGAGAGATGATATGATTATGGCTCACATGTATGGGCTTGAAATGTTGCGCCATAAAAATGGGTGTCGGGCTTCCACTCCGGAGCAGTTCAGTGACATCGAAAGTAGGTACCCCCTAAATGAGCACGCAAGAGCAATGCTAGGTCTGCGTCCTGAGTTCTTGGAGCTAATATGGGATGATGTCCCTGCTGATAAGAATAAAAGGAGAACAATGTCGGACAGTGAATCCAATTCTGACGAGGAGGAGGTTGAACCCTTGTCTCTTGAAAGAACCAGAGGTGATGATGGCATGGACGACTAATCAGGAAAGTACCCGCCCTGCTTTATATTCATTTTTCTATATGTGTCGCATTGGGGACAATGCTACAACTTTAAGTGTGGGGTGGGGTGACATATCTGTGTAAATACATTGTTTTGTTATTTTCATTGTTTATTTTGTTTTGGGTTCCTTTGGAAGTTGTTTTTGGTTCTTTGGCCAAGGATAGTCCCATTGAACCATACAAAAAATATTTTGTCTTTTTAGGGTTGAGTCAGTCGTTATAGTTGAGTTGCATTGCCCTATGATAGATGGATGACGACCGTCTTAAGGGTAATTTTCGTCATTGGGTATGTAGGGTTGGCATTCTGCTAAGGCTACACAACTGCATTAAGGCTAGGTTAAAATATGAAAATTAAATGATGACTCTGTGTTGAGACATCTAGGCTCTTTTATGTGACTCAAAATGACATATGCTTAAATTGAATTCATGCTATTGTTTGGGCAAGAGTCCAAAGTAATCAGTCTTGATTTGAATATGTGCCATGTGTGTAAGGTTTGCTGCATTCCGTGCTACTGATTGATGTCTAGAACTTGCCCGGTGTGTCTGCAAAATGAAATACAGGGTAAGGAGTTGAGGAAGTGATATACGCATTTATTTGATAGCCTTGTTTTGTATTCCTGTTATACCCACCATGATGTATATCCCTTGTTAACCCCTTTGAGCCTTTGACTTGTTCTTTGGTAGCCTAATATGAAGCTTATTCCCATTCCTTCTATGGCCCTTAAATTTGATCCAAAAGCTCCTAAGCGCTTTAGGTGGACAAAAGTGAAGGAAAATAAAGTGCGAGTGTGAAGCCCCAAAGCATGATTCATTGGTGCTTAAAAAAAAGTTTATGGCTCGTTGTTAAAAAAAATAAAAAAAATGAATGAATGAATTGTGAATGCCCTACAACAAAGTGTCGAGTAGCTTAAAGGAGAGAGATAAATAAAGGAAAGAGGGGCAAATAAAAATGAGGTTGTTAAAAGAAGGTTCAAAAATGAAGAATGTCATGTATTAAAGCGCTTGAGAATGTAGTCACTATTCATAGCCAAAAATAGTACCTACCCGTCCCCTAGCCTACATTACAACCCATAAAGACCTAGTTGATCTTGAACTTCCTCATTCTTAAAAGTAGTGGCGCAGTACACGAAGGGCAAACTTATGGTTCATTGTTGATAGCACGTGAATTCTTTTGGGAGATTGAGAGGAATTTGATTCTTACACCCATTATTATTTGAATTTCCATATATGATAGTGACTCAGAGTGTTTTCTTGTGGTGAGGGCACATGTTCAATGAGGGACTGATAACTTATGTGACTTTGTGATCAAGAAATATGCATGAGTTTGCTGCGTGTAGAGTCAATTCTTGAGGCTAGAAGGTTTTGAACGAGTCATACTTGTGATTGCATTGTAATACCATGCTTGTTTTGAAGCTTTTACTGTCGTTGTGGCCTAAGCTTGAATGCCTTAGTTTAGAGTGTAGTAGAGTCGTCATATGCATGAAAGTGTGGAGTTGTTCAAGGACGAACAAAGCTTTAAGTGTGGGGTGGTGATCTTAGGCGTATTTATGCACCTAATAGCCAATTTATCCCATATATTTAGCTAAATTCAAGAGCTAATTCCGTAGTTTTAAATTACATTTTAGGATCAATTGATTTTGTCTCCTCTAACTAATATGATTTGGTGTTTGCAGGGTGAAAAGCATAAAAAAGGAGTGAAATAGGAAGTCATCTAAGAAAAGAAAATGGAAGTTGAAGTTGCTAAGGAGAAATGACCAAAAGCTGGAAAATGTACTGAAGGGAAGCATCTCCGCATTGTGGAGCTGGAAGCTAAATTGTGGCAAACGAAGTGCACAAACTAGTGGAGTGTACAATGCCTTCGCGTCTCGGTGGAGGAATGGAGTTCTAAAAATGTGAAGCGACGCAACAGGTCCGCATCGCGAACCTGGACTCCAGGATTTGGCCACATGTTTTATTCCACCCTATAAATAGTTCAGTTGTATTATTTTATTGGATATTCAGTTTAAAATATGAGGAGAAGACGACTTGGGCAATTTTGTGACGAACTCTAGGGTTTTTCTTCTACTCTTTCATTTCGGTAAATGCTTTAATGATCTTTGAACATTATTATATGATGATTCTTACTATGAGTAGCTAAATTCCCTTATTCTAAGGTTGTGGCTACGATTGATGGTATAATATCGATTATCTTTAGTTTAAGATGGGTTATCTTATGAGTTATTCTTAAATTCTAGTTTTTATTATTTGATGCCTGATCAACATTAAGATAAACTCTTTGTCCACTCTTGAACTCGGAAGATGAATGGAGGGATAGACCAAGGAATGGTTGGAGTGTGTTCATTCTAGGGTAAAAACTTAGGATGTTTCGCATATAGGATAGAAATATATCTATATGCCTCGTTTGGTTAATAGACAAGACGATAGCGTAATGCTCCATGGTTGGTTCATGCCTATCCCCGCTCAACGATGTAGTTAGGATGTCAATGGTGGTAGGCGATTAGAGGTCGGGAGACCATGATCATAAATTCAACCTTGTGAATCAATAACGAGGATAAACTGTCGAATGCTGGAATAATATTTATTATGCTTGAAATCGGTTTATGCTACAACCCTGGAACTTCTCTCAAATTGTGAAATTCTTGTTGGCGACTTAGTCATTTTTTCATTAAGTAATAATTGTAATTGTCGTAATATTAATAGTTGAAACAAACTTCTTCAACTATTTACAACATAAGTGAATTTAATTTAGTTACGATAAAGTTATTGTTTGTCGATTTAAAGTCCTTTGGGTTTGATAATCTGGCTCGAGAGAGTCAATGTATTACTTGAGCGACCACGTACACTTGTGTATGCATTTGGGCGCAACAAGTTGAGCACCTTTAAGCTTCTCCTCTTCTATTTGTTGAGCATGTTTCATCAAATGGGAAATATCCATTTCCCTAATGAACACGACAGTTAGGCTTTCTTTGATTACCAAGTTAGAAGCATCCGACACAAACTTACTCATCCTTGCCCTTGGATCGGCAACAATAGTTGGAGCATATTTGAACAATTGTGTGAATTTCAAAGCGTACTCTTTCACACTCATATTTCCTTAACGAAGGTTAATGAACTCAAGCACCTTTGTCTCTCTCATCTCAAGGGGAAAGAACCTATCAAGAGAAGCAACTTTAAATTTTTCCCAATCAAGAGGACCCGCATCGATTGCCATCTCTTCCTTCCATTTGTTAAATCAAACATGAGCAACACCCTAAGTTGATAAGCGGCCAATTCTGCCTTTTCTACCAAAGTGATACCCATGATCTCCATAATCTTGTGAAACTTGTTGATGAGCTTTTGAGGATCTTCCTCAACTTTAGACCCACTAAATTACGTAGGATTCATTCGACTGAAGTCCCTTACCCTTGTTGCCACTGTACCCACTGGGTTCATGGGAACCATTACCTCTTTATTTTCTTGACTCGTCATAGCTTGGGTCAATGTGTGAAATGCAGATAGAAACTCATCATTAGTCACTTGTTTGACCAAAGGGTCGGCTAGAACTTGAGGAGCTTCTTGTGTCACATTCTCACCCGCATTCCTTCTAACGTTTGCTCTATGAGGGGCCATATCCTGAAAAACATCGGATAAAGATTATGAGAGAGACATATAGAGTTACATTCTATTGCACAACTTTAGAATGATGAAATAAGTGGAATTTCCATAACATATTATAGCCTCTTATTCATAAATGTGGAGCACTTCACACTCGTTAACAAGACTCTGCTCGACATGGCTTGTGAGACATCCTAGGACCTTTCTAAACCCTATGCTTTAAATACCAAGTTTGTCATGACCCAAAGTATACCCTAGGCGTAACATGACATCTAGCACCCCAAGAGGTCCTACACTAGACACTCAGCATACATCATACAAGATAATAGAAATAAAGATTTCAAAGAATCAATCTTATATCATAAAAGAGTTTGACAAAACAGAAGTCTAACATAGTCTCAACAAGCTAACTCAAAAGAAGTGGTTGGGACGTAACCCATACACCACATACAAATGTTTGAAAATTCAAATGAAAGAAAACATGTAAAAATGTCTCGGCCTTAAGATCATGAGGACTCACCAATTTTCATGTGACAAAAGATCAACTAGCCACAAGTATGATAGGTAGGAGCGTCGAAACCTACATTATGAAACAATGAAGGCACAAGTATGCATTAGTACATGGAATGTACTAAGTATGATAGATATGCATATGAGTTATGAGATCATGCTAAAAAAGATTTTACATGACATGCAATGACCAAGCTAAATCATAAGATAAAAGGTTAGAAAACATAAGTCGTAATCTTGGTCAATCCAAGCTTAAAATCTTTAAAACACTTTGTGAAATACTTTAAAAGAAGCTTAGTTTATTATTGTGGGACTTTTACCATTAACCGACATATAACATGTGAGCTATAGCATGGAATCCAGTGTACTGCGCCTACACCAAAGAGAGAGTGTCCTACTTGCAAAGGTAAGGACCATGAGTCTAAGCTAAGGTTGATCCACTAGCTAATGTCTATCTTAGACAACATCCTATGGTGGCACATAGTTTATGGGACATGGGTAATCACCGCTAGTTCACTCGGTGCTAAGTAAAATCCCATGAAATAGTCATTAATCATATTCATATTATCATTCATGAAAAAGTAAAATTAAGATTCTAATCCAATATAGAAACATAATAGAATAGCTCATTATACCATGTATGAGAAAATCTTTCACCATCCATGATCTTTTCATAATAGCTTTATAATACTCATAGTCATTAACTTCATACTAAAAGTCTTGGTCCATGATCTTTGATGGCATATCCAAATACAATACAAATCAAGGCCTAATATAGGAAAATAATCAAAAGCATTGATGGCATATCTAGATAGCATTCATGTCATGTGGCCAAGCTTCATAGAACATATAGATACCTTCATCTATAAGCTTACTTAATTCATAAACATTTGTTTCATAAAACATGTATAATTTCCATAAATCATAGTTCATAAGTTTTATCTGTGTTCATAGTAAAAATTCATGGATCATGCATGTGATCATATGAATTCAACTTAAAACATGTAATTACTTCAATTCATGCATTAAAAGATAGAAAATAATCAATTGAATCATAATTGAGAAGAACCCATGAAGATGGAATAAAACCCTAACTTTGAATTGAAAATTTAACCTTTAAAATTGGAATATCTTTGGAACCATACAGAGGAAATGACTCTATAGGTGAATACTAACATACCTTAGTTATCAAGGCCCAATAGCTATGTTGAATTGAAAATATTGAAGTAAAACCCTAGCTTCTTCTTACTTAGCTTTAAAGAGAACTTTGAGGATGAACTTGGAGGGAATTTTATGATTTACGAGAAGGATTTAGAATGGGTAGTTTTAGGAATTAAATCACTTATATAGGGCTTAGAATATGGGTTAAAACGATATAGCTCAAGTATTAAACACATAGGGGAAAGACCTAAATAACCCTAACTTAAAAGCTAACGAGTGACTTATTTGGATCCCTAAACGGACCATATGTCTATACGGTCCTAATAAGGAGCCATACAAACACCCTGAATTCCTGGATGCCTTAAACATCCAGGCCACTCTCCTAAACGGCTAGTGAACCCTTTCACGGACCATTTAGGGTTCAATGAAAGGTTCATGGTCCATTTTAGTCCTATTGACCTGCCTGATAACCCACTTTAACCTTTTCCAAATTTTGAGGTGTTACAATATATATCGCCCTTGGGAACATTCGTCCTCAAATGGAACTCAAGTTAGCATTAAGAGAGTAGGAGAGAAATTAACAACCCAACATGAATGCAAATTTATTAGAATGCATATATTTGAGGTGGGAAATTGATTACAAGCTACAACATATTCAAAACATCATTTCATAAAACACATATGCAAACCATACACAAATGCACATCATCATGAAGCGATCAATCAAGCTAAATAACATAAAAAGAGAAATAAAATTTTCATGAGCATGCATGAGGAAACATGAGAATAAATAAGAACGTAAGAATCCTAAAGAGTGAACATGAGGGGGCTAATGCTTCAAGCTAGACCTGAAGATAACAGAAAGAGATAGGGATACTAAGACATCACATTGCCTCCGGCCTTTCACATACCAAACCCTAGAAAATAATTGTAACACCTCGGATTTGAAAAGAATGAAAAATACAGTTTTTGGATTACAAGTGTGACCTACAGCTCCCACCTATGGTTGGTAAGAGCATTTACGGACAGGAGGTGGCATTCGTAGGTGAGAAGCGAAATGAAGTAAAATATTTAGGAAATTTTTAGGACCTACGGTGGCCATGTACGGTCCGTAGGTAGACCTACCAACTGTACATGGGCCCCGTCGTTTGGGGGTCCAAATTTTAGTCCCTGAACCCCACCTACGGTCGACCAGGATGGTCCGTAGTAGGACCTACAGACCGTAGGTCAGAACCGTTGGTGAGGTTTGGCAGTTTTTATTTTAAGGGCTTTTGGGTCTTTTACTAATTGTTTTAACCCAATACTATGTTATTTTACCTTCTACCCTAGGCCCTATATAAAAAATTTTAACCCCCAAATTACTCAATAGAACTCATTCTCCTAAAATCCCAAAAGTTGACCAAGTTCTTCCTCCCAAATTCTCTTAAGTCTAAGGAAAAAGAAGAAGAAGAACTAGGGTTTCATTCAAGTCTCCGAATTCTCCATTGTGCTGGGGCTTTGGTATTAAGGTATGTGTGCATTCACCCATGGAGTCCTTTCCTCCATGGGTTTCCCAAAGATTTCAAGTCTTCACTTCAGTTCTCCAATTGTCAAAATTAGGATTCAATTCAAAGAATGTAGGTTTCTTCCAATCATGATTTATTTTGATCAAATAAGTCATCCAATGCATTATTTGATGCTAATCTATGATATTTATTTGAAATTGAACTTGCCCATGCTTCAATTATGCTTTGCAACCATGATCTTATGATAACCCATGAATTATGAAATTATAAAGATATGCATGCTTTTATGAAGTTGTTTTGAATGAGTTAAGATTGCTTTGGGAGTAAAGCATCGATGTTGTTATTGTTAAAGGTTATTCTCACATGAAGGATTCATAGGGTTGAAAGATTTTCTCAACTAAACTTTAAATCAAAATTTAGGAGCTATTATAATGAACTCTAGCTTGGATTGACTACTTGATTGTGCTTTACATATTAATAATAAGATGAATATGACTAATAACTATTCCGTGAGATTTATGCTTAGAACCGAGTGAACAAGTGGCAATTACCCATGTCCCATAACTATGTGCCACCATAGGTTTGTCTTAGATAGACATTAGCTAGTGGATCCATTTTAGCTCAATTTTATGGTTCTTACCTTAGCAAGTAAGGACATCTCTTTTCTGTGTGGGATAGACAGTGGATTCCATGTTATAGCTCGCATGGTCTATGTCAGTTAATGGAAAACTTCCCACAATAATGAACTAAGGCTACTTCTAGAAGAATCTCAAATATGTTTTAAAGATGTTTAGCTTGCATTGACCATGATTATGACTTATGTTTTATAACATGTTATTTTATGATTTAGCTTGGTCACTGCATGTCATGTGAAGTCCCTTTTAACATGATTTCATAAATCTTATGCATTTCTATCATACTTTGTACATTCCATGTACTAATGCATACTTGTGCCTATATTGTTTCACTAATGTAGGGTCCGACACTTCCATTCCGCACACTTGTGGCTAGTTGATCCTTTTGAGATTTTGAAGATTGGTAAATCCTCATGTTTCGAGGACCGAGACTCTTTACTGCTTTATGTCATTTTTGTTTCAAACTTGTATGTGATGTATAGGTTGTGTCCCAATCACTTTCCTTATGATGTACTAGTTGGCCTTGAGACTTATGCTAGACTTCCGCTTTTGTCAAACTCTTTATGATATAAAATTGTCTTTCGAACTCTTTAAATTCTTTTATCTTGTATGATGTATGCTAAGTGGCTTGTATAAGGTTTATCGAGGTCCTATATGCCATGTTACGACTAGGGTGATCTTTGGGTTGTGACAAGAATCCTCCTAACAATTTAAATAGTTCCATGCAAACACACCATGAAGCACACTATCTCCCCCTTGGGAGCAAACCTCTCTAGTCTTTTCGAATCCATCTCCCTCAACCCAAGCATAACACCAAAGTCTTAACAACCACAAAACCATTTGTACTAGTAAATACTTAAGAAGTTTTCACAAAGATTTCAAGGTCAACCTCAAACGCAATAACTATACATGGATTCATACCATAGCCAACTAAACACCAATATGAAACAAAACATAACCAAAAACTAAAGGACCATAAATTATGAATTACCGCATCAGGGGAACCCTCATGATCAGATCTAGTCTGAAGAGCATAAAACCTGTTCTATTTATGATCCTCACTATAAACTGACGAAAGGTAAGGTTGAGCATGTTAACGATTATCTCCTTCATTCCTAGAAACCGAGGGACAATCTCCTGTCTTATGATATGTCTTTCCACAACCAAAACATACATTAGAAACGGTTAGAAAATCACCCCTATGGCTTTTTCCACACCTTCAACACTTAGACCCATTTTCTCACTAGAACCATTACCTTGAGAACGATTACCTCCACTGGACCTTAAATATGAAAAATCACCATCATCGGTATTTTTCCTCTTAGACTCCCTAGAACTTTCCTTAAGCTTCTCCTCTTCTATTTGTTAATAATTTTTCATCAAACGTGAAATATCCATTTCCTTTATGAGCATGGAAGTTAGGCATTCTTTGACAACCAAGTTGGAAGCACCCGACACAAACTTACTCATCCTTGCCCTTGGATCGGCAACCATAGTTGGGCCATATTTGGACAATTATGTGAATTTCAAAGATACTCTTTCACACTCATAATTCCTTGACAAAGGTCAATGAACTAAGGCACCTTTCCTCCCTCATCTCAAGGGGAAAGAACCTATCAAGAAAAACAACCTTAGATTTCTCCCAATCAAGAGGACCTGCATCGATTGTCCTCTCTTCCTTCTATTGGTCAAACTAAACTTGAGCAACACCTTTAAGTTGATAAGCGGTCAATTCTGTCTTTTCTACCAAAGTTTTACCCATAATCTCTATAATTTTGTGAACCTCATCGATTAATTCTTGAGGATCTCCCTCAACTTTAGACCCATGAAATTCCGTAGGATTCATCCTAGTGAAGTTTGTCACCCTTGTTGTTGTTGTACCCACCCTTTGGTTTATGGGATCCACAACCTCCCTATTTGCTTGAGCCGTCATAACTCGGGCCAACGCGTGAAATACGATTCGGAACTCATCATTAGTCACTTGTTCGGCCAAAGGGTCGGTCGGAACTTGAGAAGCTTCTTGTGCCATATATACACCCGTATTCCTTCTAACATACTACCTTCAAAGGGCCAAATTCTGAAAAGCATTAGATAAAGATTAAGAGAGAGACATATAGAGTTACCTCTATCACATGACTTTAGAATGATGAAAGAAGTGGAATTTCCTAAGCATCTTATAGCCGCTTATTCATAAATGTGGTGCACTTCACACTCATGAACAAGACTCTACTTTGTGTGACTTGTGAGACATCCTAGGACCTTTCTAAACCTTGTTCTTTGAATACCAAATTTCTCACAACCCAAAGTATACACTAGACTTAAGATGGCTTATAGGACCCTAAGAGGCCCTACACAAGTCACTTAGAATACATCATACAAGATAATAGAAACAAAAATTTCAAAAAATAGTCTTATATCATAAAAGAGTCTGAAAACTGAAATGAAAGAACGCATGTAAAAATGTCTCGACCCTCGGATCATGAGGGATCACCAATCTTCAAGTGACAAAAGATCAACTAGACACGACTATGAGAGGTAGGAGCGTCGGACCCTACATTATGAAACAATGTAGGCACAAGTACGCATTAGTACATGGAATGTACTAAATATCATAACAATGCATAAGAGTTATGAAATCATGCCAAAGAGGACATTATATGACATGCAATGACCAAGCTAAATCATAAGATAAAATTTTAGAAAAACGTAAGTCATAATCATGGTCAATGCAAGATTAACATCTTTAAAACACTTTGTGAAATACTTCAAAAGTAGCTTAGTTCATTATGGTGGAATGTTTACCATTAACCGACATGTGAGCTATAACATGGAATCCAGTGTACTTCTCTCACACTGAAAAGAGAGTGTCCTACTTGCCAAGGTAAGGACCATGATTTTGAGCTAAGTTGGATCTACTAGCTATGGTCTATCCAGGATAACTTTCTATGTTGGCGCATAGTTTATGGGACATGGGTAACTACCACTAGTCCACTCGGTGCTAAGTAAAATCCAATGGAATAGTCATTAATCATATTCATATTGTCATCCACAGGAAAGTAAAATTAAGATACTAATCCAAGATAGAAACATCATAGAGTAGCTACTTAGACCATGCGTGAGAAAACCTTTCACCATCCATGATTTTTTCATAATAGCTTTATATGACCCATAGTAATTAGCTTCATACTAAAAGTTCCATACTACTAATGATATTAGTTTTAGACACTTGTTCCATGATCATTGATGGCATATCCGGATAACATACTAATTAAGACCTTATATAGGAAAATAATCAAAACGCATTAATGGAAAATATAGATGATATTCATGTAATGTGGTCAAGCTTCATAGAACATATAGATACCTTCATCGATGAGCTTACTTAAGTCATACACATTTATTTCATAAAACATGCATAATTTCCATAAAATCATAGTTTACAAGCTTTATCATGTGTTCATAGTCAAATATTATGGATCATGCATGGTTTCATATGAATTCAACTCAAAAACATGTAATTACTTCAATTCATGCTTTAAAAGATAGAAAAAAAATCAATTGAATCATAATTGAGAAAAACCCTTAAAGATAGAATAAGACCTTAACTTTGAATTAAGAATTCAACCTTTATAATTAGAAGATCTTAGGAACCCTATGGAGGAAAGGACTCTATAGGTGAATAGTAACATACATTAGTGATCAAGGCCCAACAACTATGGTAAATTGAAAATCTTGAAGTGAAACCCTAGCTTCTTCTTCTTTAGCTTTAGAGAGAACTTTGGGGATGTACTTGGAGGGAAATTTATGATTTTGGAGAAAGATTTAGAATGGGTAGTTTTAGGACTTTAATCACTTATATAGGGCTTAGAATAGGGGTTAAAACGACATAACTTATGTATTAAACACATAGGGAAAAGACCAAAATAGCCCTAACTTAAAAAGTTGACGGGTAACTTATATGGATCCCTAAGCTGACCATATAAGTCTATACGGTCCGTATAGGGAATCGTACAAACTCCCTAAATTTCTGGATGCCTTAAACGGCTAGGCCACTCCCCTAAACAACCAATGAACCCTTTCACGAATCGTTTAAGGTTTAGTAAAGGGTTCATGGTCCATTTTAGGCTTGTGGACCTGCCCGTTAACTCACTTTAACCTTTTCCAAACTCCGAGGAGTTACATCAAACATGTATGTTTTTAGACATTATGTCGAACATATTTTTTTTTAGATATTTGGTTGAAAACATGTGTTTTTTTTGTAAGTTAAATTAATTTGATGTTTCATTTATTTGGTAACAATACAATTTTATATGAAATTTTTGATTGCATATGAAAATAAAATGAAATGATACTTTTTTTAATGGAAGTGTTGAAAAAAAATTATATATGTAATTATTTCAATCAAAATTTGCCAAAGGAAATTTTGGTCGTTAAAAGTATTGTAATCAACGAAAGGAATTTTGGCCGCTAAAAGTATTTATAAAGACTGGATTTGTGTATTTACTTCAAGATTTTAACGACCAACTGAGCATCAACGAAGGGTAGTCTAGTCGTTGTAAGCAAGTGTAACTACTAGATTAATTATTGTCGCTAAATGACATTTAACGACCAGATATGTAATCCGGCCAATTATGTAAACTTGTACCCATGAATTCATTCTTAAAGTTTGTTTTTGAGTTCTTGAGAAGTTCTTGAGTTAAAAATTCATAATTGAAGTCTTGAAATCCTTGAGGTGAGGTTTTGTGTAATAGTTGAGTCTCTTGATTGATTTTTGTGTGGGTTTCATTGAAAGCGTTTTGGGTTTGTGAATTTTCATAAAATTGGACTGTAGAACTGAAGTGGGTATGAGTTGAATCGAGTTTACGAGAGGAAGAAAAGATCGGGCAAAAGTACGCGCCCAGGTCCGCATCGCGGAGGCCCCTTAAAAATTAGTCCCCAGAAAATTTCCACGCCTCTCCGCGTCGCGGAGAGGATACGGAGTCCTCCGTATCAAAAATTATTTCGCGACCAAAAATTTAATTCCATCTCCGCTTCGCGCCAGTGTTCACCAAAACGTATCTTCGCTCTCTTCCTGATTATAACTCTCCAAACTACATCTAATCATTGAGAAATTCAGTTTATCCAAATCATAATTCTTGAATTCATATTTCAAATTCAAGATAGAATTAAGAGTAAAGTTTGAGGGAGTTCTTTGAGTCATTTTGAGAAGTCTTTTGCAAACTTTTAAACTTATTTTAAGACTTGAGTACTTGAGTATGAGGATGAGGAGAGTCGAGTTTCATTTTTCAAAATGATTATAACGGAACTAAGTATTCCCAAGTATAGATGTTTTACATTTAAAATGAGAGGAAACTTTGATTTCCAAATGAGTTCATGAGGAGTTCTTGAGCACTATCTCTTTTAAGAGAACCTTTTGAGTAGTAATCTCAAAGTTTGAGAATGAGGAAATGTTTTAAACATATGAGCATGAGTTATATTATTGGGAGTAGTATTGAGCACCGATATGGGGACGAGTTCAGACAACTCAAAGTCCTCATAAACCATGTATGCTAACATGGGTAAAGGGCCATACTTTTTAGATGATTCCTTATTGCTTTTAAGCATAACTTAGTGGATCCACTTAGTTAAGGATGTCTTATACTCCGGCAAGGTATAGACAGTTCTGGCAGCGTGGGTGAGACGTTGCATCATCACTTAGCTCATAGTGATGGTTGTCGGTTAGAGAATCTCCCAAATAAGAGTAAAAGAGTTATTATTGTGTTCTTAAATCCATTTATCTACTGTTTTAAAAGCTTTCTTTATAATGCATCTTTATTGTTGCTTTTATATTGAAATGAGTTGAGTATTTCTGAGTTTGAGTATCTTTGGGTATCCTTGAGTTGAGTTAAGTTGAGTTGAGATAAGGTGAGTATGTTCTTCCTTTTCATCAGTTCAAGCTTATGTCTGTGCTTTAGAGTTACCCTTGTATGCTCGTACATTCAATGTACTGACGTCATTTAGCCTGCATTGTTTCATGATGCAGATACAAGTATTCAGGATCACCAACCGACGCTCCATTGATCCAGTCGTATTCGAGTTTGCTTTGGTGAGCCTCCTTGCTTTTCATAGGGTTTCACATTTATATTTCAGTTATTGTTAGGATGTCGTGGGTCTTGTCCCGAATTCCATCGTAGTATGTTAGAGGCTTCATAGACAGTAGTAGTTGAGGAGTCTTTTTCCCATTCCCCTTGTTAATGTTTTAAAGACTGTGAGTTGAACACTTATATTCATTTGAGTGTTTTGAGTTAAACTACTTTACTTATGAGTTGAGTTTGTATGTGTGATTTCTATTTCACTTGAGTAAGTCTTCCACTAAGTAGTTGAGCCAGGCCAAGGGTTCACTTGGAGACCAGAAATGGTTCTCGAGTACCATTACGTCCAGGGTGTAGGCTCGGGGCGTGACAATCATATTACAATCATAACACTTGAAATGGTAAAAATCTAGTAATAACAATTCAATCATGAACTTCATATCATAGAATGGGTCCTTTCAAAATAATGATTTCATATCATACCCATAAAGATACTTATCTAAAGCATCTAGCTCATGATCATCTTTCCATAGTAAGAATACTTCACCAACATGGGTGTGGTGCACTGGTGGGAGTGCTTCACCCTTAACTAGAGGTCTCGGGTTCAAGCCCTGGGTACGGAGAAAATCTTGTTGGGAGCGCCACCCCTGAATGGGCCCTGCAGAGCGCGATCCGTATTTAATCGAAGCTCCAATGTGGGCTCCGGACACCGGGTGGGAAACCCAAAAAAAAAAGAATACTTCAATTGGAAGAAGCCTTTTCATAACATATGTTGACACATTATCTAAAAGCATCATTGGTTCATAAATTCCTCAATTCATAATGCATGCATATCGTCAAATCTTAGTTCATAGTCATAAAGTGTTCATATAGCATGGGTTCATATGAAAACTATTGAAAACATGTAATTTAGATCAGATCATGCATAGATCAAATATGATGAATAATACTTAAATCATTAGAACCCATAGTGAAATCATGAAACCCTATAATTTGGGGAAGAATCATAGAAGAGAAATAGGGGTTTCTTTGGGACACAATGGAAGGAAAGGGATCAATTGATGAATTTTTCACATACCTTGACAAACGGTAGCTTTGAAATTGGAAAAGGAGGCTTGAAGCTTGAAGAACCTAGAAATTACCTTGAGAGAATCCTTGGAGAAGAAGACCTTGAGCGCTTTTAGGGTTTTGAGAGAATGAGAGAATTTTGAAGTGTGAAGTCAGTTATACGGCTTAGGAATAGTCTAGTAGCGACATATGAATAAAAAGGGTGGAAAAGACCCAAATAACCCTAAATAAAACTACCCAAGTGGCTCAATGGCACTATGTACGGTCCGTACAAGCTTCTACAAACTGTACTTGTCATCTATAGGCCAAGTAATGGAAACCAATATTCTCTGAAAATGAACCACGAGACACTTCCACGAGTCGTAAACCAATCCATGATTTGTCAACCCTCTCGTACAACCCAAGTCAAGAAATGTCACGACTCAAAGTACACCCTAATCATAATATGGCGTATAGGACCTCGATAGACCCTATACAAGAAACTTAGCATAAATCATACAAGATAAAAGAATTGAAAGAGTTCAAAAGATAATTTTATATCAGAAAGAGTTTAACAAAATCAGATGTTTAACATAAGTCTCAAAGCCATATAGTACATTATAAGTAAAGGGATTGGGACGTAACCCATACATCACATACACGTCTGAAATGAAAATGACATAAAGAAGTAAAGAGTCTCGGTCCTCGGAACATGAGGACTCACCAATCTTCAAAGCTCAATAGGATCAACTATCCATGAGTTTGCGGAATGGAAGCATCAAACCCTACATTAGTGAAATAATATAGGCACAAGTATGCATTAGTACATGAAATGTAGTAAGTATGATAACAATGCATAAGAGTTATGAAATCATAGTGGAAAGGACTTTACATGACATGCAATGACCAAGATAAATCATAACATAACAAGTTAGAAGATAAGTCGTGATCATGGTCAATGCAAGCTAAACATCTTTAAAACATATTTGAGATACTTCAAGAAGTAACCTTAGTTCATAATTGTGGAAGTTTACCATTAACCGACATAGACCATGTGAGATATAGCATAGAATCCGGTGTCTATCCCACACTGAATAGAGATGTCCTTACTTTCCAAGGTAAGAACCATAAACTTGAGATAAAGTGGATCCACTAGGTAATGTTTATCTAAAACAAACCTATGGTGGCACATTGTTATGGGACATGGGTAATCGCCACTTGTCCACTCGGTGCTAAGCATAAATCCCACGGAATAGTCATTAGTCATATTCACCTTATTATCTATGGAAAGGCACAATCAAGTGGCCGATCCAAGCTAGATTTCATTTAGAATAGCTCCTAAATCTTGATTCAAAATTTAGTTGAGAAAACCTTTCAACCCTATAAATCATTCATGTGAGAATAACCTTTCACAATCAACAACATTGATGCTTTACTCTCAAAGCAACATTAATTCATTTAAAACAACTTCATAAAAGCAGGCATATTTCCATAATTTCATAGTTCATGGGTTTATCATAAGATGATGGTTGGAAAGCGTAATTGAAGCATGGGCAAGTGAAATTTCAATTAAATATCATAGATTAACATCAAATAATGCATAGAAGACTTAACTGATCATAAGAAATCATAATTGGAAGAAACCCACATTTCATGAATTGAAACCCTAATTTGCCAATTGGAGAATTGTAGTGAAGACTTGGAATCTTTGGGAACCCAATGGAGGAAAGGACTCCATGGGTCAATGCACACATACCTTAATACCAAATCCCAAGGACTATGGAGAATTTGGTGACTTGAATGGAACCCTAGCTCTTCTTCTTCTTCCATAGACTTGAGAGAATTTGGGAGGAAAAACTTGGTCAACTTTTGGGATTTTAGGAGAATGAGTTCATTTGGGTAATTTGGGGGTTAAAACGTTTATATAGGGCCTAAGGTAGAAGGTAAAACCACATAGTATTGGGTTAAAACAATTTGGAAAATACCAAAAATCCCTTTAGAAATAGCTACCGAGCCTCACCTACGGTTTAGACCTACGGTCCGTAGGTCCTACTACGGAGCGTCTTGGTTGACCATATGTGGGGTTCAGGGACTAAAATTTTGACCCTCAAATGACGGGGCCCATGTATGGTTGGTATGTCTATATACAGACCATACATGGCCACTGTAGGTCCTAAATATTTCCCAAAAGTTTTACTTCATTTCCCTTCTCACCTACGGATGCCACCTACGGACCATACATGCTTCTACAAACCATAGGTCATAACTGCAACCCAAAAACTGCGTTCTTTCGTTCTTTTCAAAACTGAGGTGTTACAAGAAATCTTCCTAAGTCCCAAACAATAGCCCATGACCAAGGACTATAGACTGTATAAGCATATATGTTTCATACACTCACCCATAAAATCTTGAGGTACCAAAATCACAAAGTCTTGAACTCTACATATGAGTCTCATCCACGACGTGTAGAGCCTTTCACGACCTGTCCTGGTGGTCCGTAGACAATCATCATAGACTTGAAAATTTCCAACTTCCAAGACTTATTCCACGACAACTATCTACAAACTGTATGACCTTGTACGGTCCGTAATTGGCTTCGTGTAACTTGCACCATCACAAATTTCTGTATATTTTTTTCAATTCATTTTTTCAAGTTCGAAGGTGTTACAGTAGTTATGCCCACAATTTCTAAGCTTAGATCCAAACCATTTCATGTATGATTATAGTCCCATACTGGGTGATACCTAAATGTGCTTAGGTGTTAAGATCAATTTCTAAGTTTTGTAAGTCTTTTGGAGGTGAATTAAGGTTGTAAGAATCCTCTAGTGCAAAGTTAAGTTGAAAGTTTCCTTAACGATTAAGATTTGGTGCAAGATTTTACTTGGGTCAACTTCAAACGAGTATATCTGATAGAATACGAATCGTTATGTGTTCCATTACCTATCAAATTTATTGATGACTTTATTTTCTTTCCTCCCCACTTCTTTATGAATTGGTATTCCATCATTATAAGTAGAATCCCCAAATCATTCTTGAGATGTCACGATCCAAAGTACACCCTAGATGTGACATGACGTATAAGACCCAAAGAGGTCCTACATAAGACAATTGACATACATAACACAACATAATAGAGAAAATCAAGAAATCTCATAAGAAGTAAAGAGTTTGACGTATAAGCGAAAGTACATCAAAGTCTTGACAAGCCATCTATTACATAAAAGTGAGTGGTCGGGACGTAATCCGTACACCACATACAAAGTCTGAAAACTAAAACATAAGGACAAGCAAGTAAAGAGTCTTTGTCCTCAGAAATTGAGGACTCACTAACTCTACGAACTCCAATGATCACCAACTAGCCACGAGCAGAGGGAGAGGAAATGTTACACCCTACATTAGTGAAACAACGTAGGCACAAGTATGCATTAGTACATGGAATGAACTAAGTATGAGGAGAATGCAATAAAATATGAAACATGATCATAAGGAGACTTAATCGGAAAAACATGATATGTATGACCAAGCTAAATATCACAAAATCATTAAAAAAGAATCATAATCATGAACATGGTCAATGCATCTAAAAATCATGAGGAAAGCTTCATCAAACCTTTGAAAGCAACTTAGTTTGTTTTATGGTATATTTACTATTAACAGGCATAGACCATGTGAGATACAATATGAAATCCGGTGTCTTGCTCCTACACCAAAAGGAGATGCCATTGCTTTCCAAGGAAACAACCTTAAACTTCTAGCTTAGGTAGATCTAGTAGCTATGTCACTTAAGACTACCTACGGGAGCATGTAGTTAGGGACAATGAGATTGCTACTAGAGACCCGACCTCTTCTAATGGGAGAGCCTCCATCTATATATCCTCTTGGTGCTAAGTAAGAATCCCAACGCAATATTCATATAAATAAATTATCATCATCCATGGAAAAGCACAATTACGTTACTAATCCAAACTAGAAACATCATAGAGTAGCTCCTTGAACCATGTGTCAGAAAACCTTTCGCCATTCATGATTTCATAAGTATGTGAGAAAACCTTTCACAATTTCTTTGATGCTTATCTTAAAGAAACCTAGGTCATAAATAATTCCTTGTTATAAATGATGCATAAGTTTATGAAAACATCGTTCATTGATTCATCGCCTTTCTTCAAATTCATGCAATTTAGGGTTCATAATCAAAATCATGATCAATGCTGAGTACATGTGATTTCATTTGGAAAATGTGTAGTTAAATATAAATAGTCATAATATGATCAAAATCAAACAATTGAATACATATAAATAGAACTCATGAGGAATTGAATGAAAACCTAACTAATCTAATTGAATATGAATTGGAGAATTGAAGAATCTTCAGCGACTGAATGGGTGAATGGAACCCATTGATGAACTCCCTACATACCTTGATTGAAGCCCTAACAAATGATGAAGAAAGGAGACTTGAACTTGAATAACCCTAGCTTCTTATTCCTTGATCTAGAGAGAGGATTTTTTGGAGAAGACCTTGGAGAGAATTTGGGAAATTGAGGGAATGAAAGAGTTGGGGAAATCTCTAAGGGTGAAGGGTAGCAATAGCACTTAGAATTAGGGTCTAAATGATGTAGTATAGGCATTAAATGCATAGGAAAAGACCCCACTACCCTTTAAAAATAACTGTCAGACAGTCATACAGTTGTGACCTACGGTCCATAGAAATCTTTACAATCCATCCTGTTCAACCGTAGAACCAAATTCTGAGACCCAAATATTCAATCATTTCCCATCAGACGATTCTACGGTCCATCGAAATTTCTACAGTCCATAGACCTCATTTGTAGAACCAAATTTTTCACTAAAAAATTCACCAAGTCTGGACCCTTTCTACGAAAACTTCTTACGGTCCGCAGGACCATCTACGACCCATCAAAACCTTCCGTAGGTCTGAGGATTTAAATCAAAATATCTAAATCAATTCTACGAGTTCTATCTACGGCCCTGATAATACTCAACTACACTTTATCCGATTCTAAGTGTAAGCGGTCGCAATCAAGTATAAACCCAACGAGGAGTTGGGGTCGATCCCACAGGAAGTAATATAGTAAAGAGTTCAATTACGAAGTGAAATGATTGTTCTAATCGATTGTAGAAGTAGACATTTTTGAAGCTATTCAAGTAAATGGAAGGATTTTGACAAATAATGTCAATTGGGGGGATTAGAGTGAACAATTAACAACTACGAACACACAGGAGTAATCAAGTAGAGAGGGATCCTTGGGAGTGTGATCGATTGAACGCCAATTTCGCTATATGGGTGATTATTATTTACTAAAAATCATTGAATCTTAGTGGGTAGGCTAGACTTTAGGTGTAATATTCATTTCTAAATCAACTATCACCAATCAAGCGAGTTCTCTTGAACCTCAACAAGCATAACAAAGATAAATAATCCAATACCTCAATTAATCTACTCTTTCAAACTAGATTGGTAAGATTGAATTTAGATCCACTTTCTCAAGCTAAGTTTACAATAACCCAATCACTACAATCATCAATTAATAGTTTTAAATCTAAAACCTCTTTCTCAAGCAAGCTTGAAATACTAGGCTAGAATTGTATTTCCAACTACAATACATCAATTAAAACTCAACTATCAATTGAACCCACTTCAAATCAACATCCAAATTAGTAAATACTAACACCCATAAGCTAATTGAAGCATTCAATCACATATTCACACCCCCAAGAATGGGGGTTTTAGTCACACATATTAAAGAGCAAGAAATAGTTACCATCTATGTCTTCCATCATCTTGGGTAACAATCTACAAGTCTTCAAAATGCTTGAATTGAATTTAAAAATAATTAAACGCTAAATCTCTACTCAAAAAGTTAAAGAACAGTGTTAGGGATCAAAAACCCAGTGTAGGAACTCTCCAAAAACTCAGATCTCCTCAACTCTCTTTTTTAAATTCGCTTTTATAAGCTTCCATATTTTCAGCTTCGAAACCACTTGGCGAAATAAGTCGGGCATAGCCGACCAGGTCAGCGATGCGCCTAGTGTTCCTTTCATCACTTCTTGTCTTGGCTTTTTACCCTGTTTTTGCTGTAACTTTAGGCGATCGAGGTTGGGCTCACCGACCTATTCGGCGATGCACCAACTGCTCCTTCTCACCTTTTTGGCTTGCCCTTTTCACCAATTGTTTTGTAACTTTAGGCAGGCTCAGTCTCCATCGCCGATCAATTCGGCGCTTTGCCGAATTATCCTTTCTATTGCCGAGTTGGCTTTGTCCATGGGCTGACCTGTTGTAACTGTTGGCAAACTGAAGATCCACTCGGCGATTCGCCGAGTGGCTTTGGCGATCATCAGCTTTGTTGAAAATTAGTATTTAAACATTAGTTTAGAGCATAAAACAGGCATTAGGACACTAAAACTCTAAACATTAATCCCTAAATGAGTCGAAATCCCTGACTCATCAACACCCCCAACTTAAACTTTTTCTCTTCCTCAAGTAAAACACAAGATCAATCAGTTCAACAGAGATGTCTACAAATAGTGCTACTCAAGACTCAACATGAATGCATATAAGAGGTAAAATCTACTTATGCAATGTTCAATTGTGCACTCCACGTTTCAAACTATGACTAGCCATCACCAAATAGAACTCAAGCTCGCAATGCTTGCTTCAAATGCAAATTCAAGCTCAACAAAAGTATTCAAATGTCCTCACATCAAGAATGATTTCATGCTCTCACAAAGATCATCAAATTTTCAGAATTAAGGAATCAAAAGCAACCTACACACTCTCAAATATAAACATATACATGATTCGACCCATAGATTTCCCCTTATTTTCCAATCAACATGATACTTAGCTCAATCAAGATCACAAAGGTTTTCAAGGCTTGTAACGGGGCTGAGGGTAAAGGTATGATCATTTAGGCTTAGTGACTTCTACCTTCATGAAGTATGTCCTGCATTTGACTTTTTCTCCTTTTCTTTAACTCTTTTTGATTTTCACAATCCACCCTATGTTCTTTTAAGCATGATTCATTGGATACCCCATTTCACAAACTTTATTGCAACATTCTCTTTCTTTTTCAATCTTTTTTTTTCTTTTGCTTTTCTTCTCTTCTTTTTATATGGAGGGGTTCCATCTTTTTCAACACAATTCATCAAGGGCAAATTTTCACAAACTTCTTGACTTTCCTCCTTTTTCACCACACCCCAACTTAGGACTTTGGCCTAAGTTGGCTATTCAAACGAACCAATGCTTCATGAAGGTTTTAGGTGATGGGAAGAAGAGGTCAAATGTGCTCATGTTTCATCCAAAGAAAAGGTTAGGATCAAACGGTGCCAAGCTGGGTTACACTCTCACAAGATGGTCACAGAGAGGTATACTAGCAATTTGGTTCACTCTCTAAAAATTTTGCCTAAGATAATCTCTATCATTCGCCAATATTAGTCGATTGGACTAATGGGGCAAGTTCTCGGTATTACCAAGCACATATTTCAAGACAATCTCACCACACATGGCATTCAACACAATCATCAATCAAGATTCTACAATTTTCAGCTCGAGTGCAACGATCATCACAAGATTCATTTCAACGATCGACCAGTCACAATGAGATACTAAGAGTTCACAGATGACTTTTGCAACTCAAATTTGCCTCATTGAAATTGCACAAACATATCGTTCAATCAAGAGCACTATTCAAGTCATTGGTATTGATCACAACTGATACTCAAATATGCAAGAGAACATCCACATTCACAACAACAGGAGGTGAAATGTTAAATTTGGATAAAAAACCAATCAACATTCACGAAAACAACCCAAAAGAGGAAGGTATGAAGATACCTCACCCCGCCAAACAAAACTAACAATTGCCTCAATGCAAATAAAGAGAATTTTACTAAAAGGACAAGCAAGTAGGGATAGTTGAGTGAAAAGATTGAAGTAGGAGGACTCTTCACTTTACGCCCTGTCGGCGAATAGGTGTCAGGCACGCCAACTTGTTCGGTGAATTGTCAAGTTGTCACGGGCTCACCAAACTTTCCAGAAAGGTAGTCTGCCACCTTGAGCCAAAAGGTGAGCTCAATCGGGCTCGCCGACTGGTTCTGTGATGCACCAATGGTTCCTGCCGCTCATCGAAATTTCCAAAATAGTTGTGTCTGCCAGTTGAATCAAAAAGGCGAGCTCAGTCGAGCTCGCTGATGGGTTTGGCGATGCGCCGAAAAGGCAGACAACTCGGCAACTCTTCATTATGTCATATATGAGGATTTTGACCTACACATTCAGTAAACGTAATTCAAAAGCAACTAAAACTTGGGTTGCCTCCTAAGAAACACCTTATTTAACATCGTTGCACGACGTGGAAATGCTCTCACGCATCTTCCAAATATACCACTTCAAATACAAAAACATCAAGGCTTTCACCAAAGTAGAGCTTCAAGCGTTGTCCAACTACTTTGAAAACTGAACCCTCTTTGCTTTCAACCTCAATTGATCCATTTGTGAACACTCGAGTGATTTTGAATGGGCCTGACCATTCGGATATGAGTTTACCTTGAAAGAGTCTCAAACGAGAGTTATAAAGCAAAACAAGATCACCAACTTCAAACATTCTTCGGAGGATCTTTGCATCATGCCATTTCTTCATTTTCTCCTTATAAAGGACTGAACTTTCATACACCCTCAACCGAAACTAATCCAATTCATGGAGTTGATCGATTCTTCCTTTCGAAGCATTTCCCCAATTCAAGTTCAACGCCTTCAATGCTCACAGTACCTTATGTTAAGGCTTGATTGGCAGGTGACACGATTTACCAAATACCAACTAATATGGTGACATGCCAATTGGCATTTTGAAAGCGGTGTGGTACGCCCAAAGAGCATCATCCAACTTCCGAGACCAATCAGTCCGATTTGCAGTAACTATTTTTGCAAGAATTCCCTTGATTTCTCTATTTAAAACTTCGACTTGGACACTTATTTGCGGGTGATAGGGGTTGCAACTTTATGCTTGACTCTGTATTTTCTCAACAACAAAGCAAACAACCAGTTGCAAAAATGAGACGCTCCATCATTGATAATAGCACGCGGGGTACCAAACCTTGCAGAAATGTAGCGCTTTAAGAATTGCACAACACTGTTTCCCTCATTGTTAGGCAAGGCTACAGCTTCCACCCATTTTGAAATGTAATCAACTACCACCAAGATGTACTTATTTCTGAAAGAGCTCACAAACGGACCCATGAAGTCGATTCCCCAAACATCAAACAGTTCAACCTCTAGGATGAGATTAAGAGGTAGCTCATGCTTTCTTGATACTTCTCCTTGCTTTTAACATTGAATGCATTGTTTGATGAGAACATGAGCATCTTGGTATAGTGATGACCAATAATAGCCGCTTTGGAGTACTTTGGCGGTTGTGCGCACACCGCTATGATGGCCACCAACTGGCGAAGCATGTCCCGCATTGAGAATTGCATTTACTTCCACCTACGGCACACACCTTCTAATTATGTGATCTGCGCATTCTCTAAATTTGTATGGTTCGTCCCAAAATACCTTTTTACATCGAACAAGAACTTCTTTTGTTGATAAAAATTCAGCCCCTCGGGCACAATCCCACACACTACATAGTTGGCGAAATCAGCGTATCAAGATAAGTTGCCATGTTTTATCCTCATCACTATTTCGTCGGGAAATTCTGCCTCAATGTCCCTTTCACCGGGATAAAAAACATTGGTATCTAGCCGAGACAAGTGATCCGCCACTTGGTTCTCACACCCCTTTCGATCTTTTACCTCAAAATAAGACTCTTGGAATAATAACACCCACCGAATCAATCTTGGTTTTACATCTTTCTTAGCCATCAAATATCTAATGGCACCATGATCCGTGTGCACCACCACTTTAGTTCCTAGCAAATACGCTCTAAATTTCTCAAATGCATACACGACTGCAAGCAATTCTTGCTCCGTGAAGGTATAATTCGTTTGAGCCACATTCAAGGTCTTTCTTGCATAATAAATTTGGTGAAATAATTTGTCTTTTCGTTGTCCAAGAACAGCTCCCAGAGCAACACCACTAGCATCACACATGAGTTCGAAAGGAATACTCCAATCGGGTGGAATAATGATCGTGGCCGACACTAGTTTTTCTTTCAAGCACAGAAATTCCTTTAGGCATGCTTCATCAAAGTTGAAGGTAGATTCCTTCTCTAGCAACTTACAAAGAGGGTGTGCTACTTTGGAAAAATCCTTTATAAACCGCCTGTAGAAACCCACATGGCCTAGAAAACTCCTGACCCCCTTTTCCGAAAGAGGAGGAGGTAATTTAGCAATGACTTTGACTTTAGCTTGATCCACTTGCATTCCTTATCCTGAAATTTTATGTCCCAAAACAATGCCCTTTTTCACCATGAAATGACACTCTTCTCCCAATTTAGCATAAGATTGGTTTCCACGCATCTTTGTAGCACCTTCCAAATGTGTTCAAGACATGCTTCAAATGAATAACCTATAACCAAAAAATCATCCATAAAAACCTCCATTGAGTCTTCAACCATATCTGTGAAAATCGAGAGCATGTATCGTTGGAATGTTGCCGGAGTATTGCACAACCCAAACGACATTCTCTTGAATGCAAAAGTTCCATAAGGACATGTAAAAGTAGTCTTCCCTTGATCTTCATGTGCAATGGAAATCTGGTTGTACCCGAAATAACCATCTAAAAAGTAATACCATTCACACCCTGCAAGCCTATGAAGCATTTGGTCCATGAATGGCATAGAAAAATGGTCTTTTTCAGTCCATGTATTCAATTTCTGGTAGTCCATGCTTACACCTACCCGGTGACCGGTCTTATAGGCATAAGTTCCCCTTTTTCATTTGGAACTACCGTGATTCCTCCTTTCTTTGGTACACATTGCACGGGACTCACCCATTTGTTATCCACAATGGGATATACCACACCCGCATCGAGCCATTTGATGATTTCTTTTTTCACCACTTCTTACATTGGTGGGTTTAATCTCCTTTGATGCTCCACACTTGGTTTACATTCAATATCCAATTATATTTTATGAGTGCAAATTTTGGGGGGTGATCCCCCACAATATAAGTAATTGTCCATCCAATAGCTTTAATGTATCGTTTCAACACATCAACAAGTAATTTTACTTGCCACTCAAGCAAATCTACAGCAATGATGACGGGAAAGGTGTTACTTGCCCCCAAAAATACATACCGAAGGTAGGACGGGATCACTTTCAACTTAAGCTTCGGTAACTCTTCAATGGATGGTTTAGCGGGCAGACTTTCTCAATTTTTAAGGTAAATGTCGAGCTTCAATTGATTCTTAGAGTAAGAACCCAAACCCGATAGAGAAGCCACAACTTCATCATAACATTGGACTTACTCCTCATCATAGTTTGAAAAGACAGCCGCGAGAGGTTCCGCCACACAAAACATCTCACTTACGCTATCCACTGCCTAATCAATCACATCAAGGGTTGAAACCACATGAATGTCACTCGGTTGCTTCATTGATTTGCACACATTAAAAGTAACTTCCTTGTCATTTGCTAGAAACTTCAATTCACCACTTTCAACATCCACAAGGGCTCTTTCGGTAGCCAAGAAAGTCCTACCTAATATAATCGGCACCTCAGCATCAATCTCACAATCCAAAATAACAAAATTAGCCAAAAAAATGAACCTATCCACTTTTACCAAGATATAATAAAGTATGCCAATGGGGTGCTTAATAGATCGGTCAGCCATGAGAAGACGCATTGTTGTGGATTTAGGTTCACCCAACCCAAGTTGTTTTAAAATGGCATATGACATCAAGTTAATACTTGCCCCCAAGTCACACAAAGCTTTTGTAAACTGAAGCATCCCAATAGTACATGGAATAGTAAACGCTCTCGGATCAGCTTTCTTGGTGATCACATTGCTTTTGCAAACCGTTTCAAAAGCCATGCTTCTTTTCTTGGTGAATAATTCTTTCATGAACTTTGCGTAGCCCGGCATCTCCAACAATGCTTCCACTAAAGGAATATTTATAGATAGAGTCTTGAACATAGATAGAAATTTTTCGAACTTTACATCTTCATTCCGCTTCTTAAGTCTTTGAGGGAACGGTGGACTGACTTTGGGAAACAGATTAATAGGCTTTGAAGAAGAAGCAGCCCCGTCTGGGATGTTTGCAAGCCCTCAGTGGTGAGTTGCTTTGGGCTTTCCTCGACTTCTTTAGGTGTTTCATTTTCTGGTGCTTGGTCGGATTCCTATAAACCCACGGCTTTATCACCTTCTTTATTAGTGTTTTCCTCACCATTCCACATTGCCACCTATTGATTTCCCACTCCGAGTCAACACCGCCAAGCATTTATCATGATTAACCTTTGAATTCATCATATCATCTGCATACTTTTCTTGCGACTTTGATTCTAATTGGGCAGAAAGTTGACTCATTTGATATTCAAGTTGCTTGATGGAATCCAAATGCAAGTTCACTTTGTTGTTCAATGATGAGAAGTCAGCCTTCATTTCTTTCAGTATTTCGTCGGACCCTTCCACTTTGTTTAGAATGCGGGATAACAAATCATCCACCCGAAAGCTTCTGCAACTGTCCCTAGATCTTGGGCTCTCACCCATGTGCACGTAACAAGCATCATAGTCATCTTCTCTCCTCCGAAAGCTATTTTGGTCAGTCCAATCTCGATTTTAACTTATCCATCCTCACTGAATGTGTTCCAACCTTGATTCCCGCCCGTCTTTAAAAAGCCCGGGAAAGAATCCTCCGTGACCTTTTTTGTTAATAACTCCATTTGGGACATCATCTTGGCCATGTTTTCATCTCGCTCTTGGTTCTTCTCCACTTTCTCCTTTGTCATCCCAAATTTTAAAGGAGACACTTGATCTTCTTTAGTGTACCATGCACGATTGATTTTTGTCATTTCATTAAGAAGGGTAAATGTTATTTCAAACGGTTGTTGCATAATTCCTCATCAAACAAGCTGTTCAGCCACACCTTTGTTGACTGAATCTAGACTCCAGTAGAAATATTGTAGCAACACATTGTTCGGGAGTACATGAGTTGGACATTGGAGCAACAACTTCTGAAACCTCAGTCATGTCTCATGAATCGGTTCACCATCCACTCTCTTAAAGTTCTGACTATTATCTCTCAATGTCACCATCTTCGAGGGAGGGAAAAACCTTACATAAAATGCATCAGTGAGCTCTTCCCAAGAAGTGATCGAATCCCTTGGTAAATCAGCCAAACACTTCGTTGCCTCCCCCATTAGAGAAAAGGGAAACAAATAAAGTCAGACCGACTCTTGAGTAATGTTCTTGAAAGAAAATGGTTCACACACATCCACAAAGTTCTGGATGTGGTCATGAGGATATTCAGTAGCTAAACCTCCAAATAGACCCTTCATTTGAAATAGCTGCAACATAGTACTAGTCACATGAAACACCGCATTGCCCACAGTCGGAGGTAATCGACTAGTACCCGCACTTCCCAACTGATCTTCATTAACATCGTTCAAGTTATCGATGCCATCATTGTGCCCAAGTTGTCTAGCATTGCTCCCATTAACATCTCTTCACATGTTCAAGAGCATCCAACAAAACACAAAATAAGTTGATTCAACTACAACACAATCAGTTCATAACTAAACTTCACTAAAAGAATTCTAAACACCATTCCCCGGCAGCGGCACCATTTTCGATAACGCTCAACTACACTTCATCCGATTCTAAGTTTAGGTGGTTGCAATCAAGTATAAACCCAACAAGGAGTTGGGGTCGATTCCATAGGAAGTGATACGGTAAAGAATTCAATTACGAAGTGAAATGAGTATTCTAATCGATTTTAGAAGTAGATATTTTTCGAAGCAATTAAAGTAAATGGCAGGAGTTTGACAAATACTGTCAATTAGGGGGGATTAGAGTGAACAATTAACAGCTACAAACACACGGGAGTAATCAAGTAGAGAGGAATCCTTGGGAGTGTGATCGATTGAACGCCAATTTCGCTATATGGGTGATTATTATTTACTAAATATCACTGAATCTTAGTGGGTAGGCTAGGATTTAGGTGTAATATCCATTTCTTAATCAACTATCACAAATCAAGCGAGTTCTCTCGAACCTCGACAAGCATAACAAAGATAAACAGCCCAATACCTCAATTAATCTACTCTTTCAAGCTAGATTGGTAAGATTGAATTTAGACCCACATTCTCAAGATAAATATACGATAACCAATCACTACAATCATCAATTAATAGTTTTAACTCTAAAACCTCTTTCTCAAGCAAGCTTAAAATAGTAGGCTAGAATTGTATGTGCAACTATAATTCATCAATTAAAACTCAACTATCAGTTGAACCCACTTCAAATCAACATCAAAATTAGTAAATACTAACACCCATAAGCTAATAGAAGCATTCAATCACATATTCACACTCCCAAGAATGGGGGTTTTAGCCACACATATTAAAGAGCAAGAAATAGTTACCATCTATGTCTTCCATCAGCTTGGAGGATTCTCCTGATATGGTTACTGGTATGATGAAAGTCTTTCATCTTGATGTTTATATTTTGTTTGATCCTGGTTCTACCTTGTCTTTTGTGATGCCATATGTGTCTATGAGGTTTGATATCCTTTCGGATGTGTTATTAGACCCTTTTTTTTATCTCTACTCCTATTGGTGAATCTATTGTGGCTAAGAGAGTCTATAGAAATTGTCCCATATCCTTATCCCATAGAGTCACTCATGTTGATCTTGTAGAGCTTGATATGTTAGATTTCAATGTTATCCTTGGTATGGATTGGTTGCACTCTTGTTTTGCTTGTTTTGATTGTAGAACCTGAGTGGTCAAGTTTCAGTTTCCAAATAAGCCTATCCTAGAGTGGAAAGAGGGAAATTATATGCCTAAGAGTTGGTTTGTTTCTTGTCTTAAAGCTTGGAAGATGATTTCTAAAGAATGCATATACCATCTAGTTAGGGTGAGGGATAGGGATAGGGATTCTGAAACTCTACTCTTGAGTCGGTCCCCGTTGTTAATGAGTTTCCAAAAGTGTTTCCTAATGATCTACCCGGTGTTCCTCTCAAAAATGAAATAGACTTCGGTATTGACCTTCTCCCAGATACGCAACTTATCTCTATTCCTCCTTACCAAATGGCTCTGGTAGAACTTAAGGAATTAAAGGAGTAATTGAAAGATTTGTTGTATAAGGGTTTCATCCGACTGAGTATCTCCATGGGGTGCTCCAGTCTTGTTTGTTTGAAAGAAAGATGGTTCAATTCGTATGTGTATCGACTAACGTCAGTTGAACAAGGTCACCATTAAGAATAAATATCCTCTTTCAAGGATAGATGATTTGTTTGATCAACTACAAGGAGCAAGTTACTTCTCTAAGATTGACCTCCGGTCGGGTTATCACCAATTGAGGGTGAAAAAGGATGATATTTCAAAAACGACTTTCAAACTCGGTATGGTCATTATAAGTTTTTGGTGATGTCTTTTAGCTTAACTAATGCTCCGGCCACATTTATGGATTTGATTAATAGGGTGTTTAGGCAATACCTTGACATGTTTGTGATAGTATTCATCGACGATATCTTGATTTACTCAAGGAGTGAGGATGAGCATGCCAATCATTTGAAGATTTTGTTGCAAGTTCTCAAGGACCAACAACTCTTTGCAAAGTTTAGTAAGTGCGAGTTTTGGTTAAGATTTTTAGCTTTCCTTGGTCACATTGTTTCCAGAAAGGGTATTGAGGTAGTTCCTAAGAAGACTGATGCGGTTAAGAGTTGGCCTATACATCTATCCCCTTCGGATATTAGAAGTTTCTTGGGTTTAGCCAGTTACAACAGAAGGTTTGTGGAAGGGTTTTCTTCTATCACCTCTCCATTGATGGCATTGACCCAAAAGAAAGTCAAATTGTTATGATCAGAAGCTTGTGAAAAGAGCTTTCAGTAATTGAAAGATAGACTTACTTCCACTCCGGTGTTGACTTTACCGGAAGGAACCGATGGGTTTGTTGTTTATTGTGATGCTCAAAGAATTGGGTTAGGATGTGTCCTTATGCAAAATGGAAAAGTCATTGCTTATGCTTCAAGTCAACTTATGATTCACGAAAATAACTATCCTACCGGCCCATAAATTAGAACTAGCAGCAGTTGGGTTTGCTTTAATGATTTGGAGGCATTACTTATATGGTGTACATATTGATGTCTTTACCAACCACAAAAGTTTGCAATATTTTTTCAAATAGAAAGATCTAAATCTTTGCCAAAGAATGTGACTTGAGTTACTAAAGGATTATGACATGAGTGTTCTCTATCACCCCAACAAAGCGAATGTGGTGGCGGATGTTTTTAGTCAATTATCAATGGGTAGTGTTGCTCATATTGAAGATGGTAAGAAGGAGTTGGTTCGAGATGTTCATAGATTGGCCCGATTGGGTGTTCGATTTGTTTACTCTACCAAATGTGGTGTTATGGTTCCGAATCGTCTTTTGTGTCGGAAGTGAAAGCCAAGCAAGGCCTTGACCCGATCTTGATTGAGTTGAAAGAAGCAGGGCTCAAGAAATCAGTTGAGGCTTTCTCCCAAGGGGGATATGTAGTGCTTAGATATCAAGGTCATTTGTGTGTTCCCAATGTAGATGACTTGAGAGAGAAAATCTTATCAGAAGCCCATTGTTCTCGATATTCCATTCAACCGGGAGCCACCAAGATGTACCGTGACTTGCAGGAGGTCTATTGGTGGAATGGGATGAAGAAGAATATTGTTGAAATTGTGGATAAGTGTCCTAATTGTCAACAAGTGAAAGTTGAGCATCAAAAGTCAGGAGGTTTTCCCCAAGATATCAGTATTCCTACTTGGAAGTGGGAATATTTGAATGTGGACTTCATTGTTGGGTTACCCCGTACTCGGTGACAACATGACTCGATTTGGGTTATAGTAGACCGTATGAAAAAAAATGGCTCATTTCATCCCTTCAAGGTTTTTTATTTGGCGGAGCACTATGCTAAGTTGTATCTAAGGGAGATGGTTAGGTTACATGGAGTGCCCCTATCCATTATCTCTGATCGTGGTACCCAATTCACTTCTATGTTTTGGAAATATTTCCTAAAGGGGCTTGATACTCATGTTAAGCTTAGTACGGTCTTTCATCCGTAAACCGATGGTCAAGCGGAGTGTACTATCCAAACTTTGGAAGATATGTTGAGAGCTTGTGTAATAGACTTGAAGGGTAATTGGGATGATCATTTTCCTTTGATTGAGTTTGTGTTAGCTATCATTCAAGCATTGGTATGGCTCCATTTGTGGCTCTATATGGTAGGAGGTGTAGATCTCCTATATGTTGGTTTGAAGTGGGTGAAGTTGCTTTGATAGGTCCCGAAGTGTTACATGAAGTTATAGAGAAAGTTTAGCTTATTAGAGAAAGGTTGAAAATGGCTCAAAGTCGACAAAAGTCCTATGTCGATGCTAGAAGAAGAGATCTTGAGTTTGAGATAGATGATGTCTATTTGAAAATCTCACCACGAAGGGTGTGATGAGATTTGGAAGAAAAGGGAAACTTAGTCCCTATTGTGTTGGCCCATATCAGATTTTGATGTGTATTGGTAAAGTTGCTTATGAACTTGATTTACCTAATGACTTGGCATCGGTGCATCCGGTTTTCCATGTCTCCTTGTTAAAGAAATGTGTTGGTGATCCGACATCTATAGTAGCATTAGAGAGTCGTGGTATAAAGGACAATCTTTCTTATGAAGAAGTTCTGGTTGAGAATTTGGACCGGCAGGTTCTAAAGTTGAGAAACAAAGAAGTTTCTTCCGTAAAGGTTCTTTGGAGGAATCAGTTAGTTGAGGGTGCTACTTGGGAGTCTGAGGCCGATATGATATCCCGTTATCCTCATATTTTTTCCCTATTTTCCTACTCTAGTTTGAGATATTCGGTTCCTCGTGGTTTACTCTTTTTGTTTCATGCGTCTTAGATATTCCCATGATTCCTCATTTATGTATGTTCATGAAAAGCTTAAATTTTGAGAGAATGAGTTAGCTTGATTGATTTCTCCATGTTTATATGCATTTGAGTATGTTTTGCATATAGACCTTATGAGATGATGTTTTAAACATACTATAGCTTGGAGTTGATGTTTCCTCCTTGGATATGTGAATTTATGTGATTGCATTCATGTTAGGCTGTTAGATCTAGTTCCAACCCTCCTTATGATGTCTTCAGATCCATTAGAGGACATATGTTCCCAAGGGAGATATATTGTAACACCTCAAATTTGAAAAGAAGGAAAAATGTTGGTTTATCTAGGACTGGTGTTTATACCGATGGACCCCATTGATGAACCATAGGTTCACTTATGGGGCGTAGGAGGGAACCGTAGGTTGCAAGGTAAATGATTTTAAAATGTCAAATCCCACTACCCTATTTTAGGATTCACCAAGATGGTCTGTCGTTCGATATACGAGTCATAGGTAGGTCTCGTAGGTGAGTCCCAAACTTAGTGAATTTTTTAGGGTCAAAGTTGAGACCTACGATTGGTATGTACAGTTCGTAAGTGGACGAACAAACCACACATAGGTCCCATTGTTGGAAGGTCCAAATTCAACTCCCTAAACCCCACCAACGGTTGACCATCAGTCCAACCGTCGGTGGAGGTCCGACAGTTATTTTTAAGGGTTTTTTGCTCTTTTCCCTAATTGATTAATGTCTAAGCTAGGTCGTTTTAATCCAAATCCTAGACCCTATATAAATCTTTTAAGCCTAAAATCTAACTATTCTAAATCATTCTTCAAATTCTTCAAATCCCTCCAAAGTTCTTCCCCCAAATATTTATCTCTCTAAAGCTTGAAGAAGAAGTCTAGAGTTTCACGATCACGTCTCCAATTCTTCATTAATTATGGGCTTTTGACATCAAGGTATGTGTGCATTCACCCATGGAGTCCTTTCCTCCATGGGGTTCCCAAAGATTTCAAGTCTTCACTTCAATTCTCCAATTGTCAAAATTAGGATTAAGTTCAAGAAATGTGGGTTTCTTCTAATTATGATTTATTTTCATCGATTAAGTCTTCTAATGCATTATTTGATGTTAATCTATGATATTTAGTTGAAATTTCACTTGCCCATGCTTCAATTATGCTTTTCCACCATGATCTTATAATAAACTCATGAACTATGAAATTATGAAGATATGCATGCTTTTATGAAGTTGTTTAAAATGAGTTAAGGTTTCTTTGAGAGAAGCATCGATGTTGTTATTGTGAAATATTATTCTCAAATGAAGGATTCATAGGGTTGAAAGGTTTTTCAACAAAACATTGAATCAAGATTTAGGATCTTTTCTAATGAACTCTAGCTTGGATTGGCTACTTGATTGTGTCTCTCCATGGATGACAAGATGAACTTAATTAATTACTATTTCATGGGATTTATTCTTAGCATCGATTGGAAAGGTGGCGATTACCCATGTCCCATAACTATGTACCACCATAGGTTTGTCTTAGATAGACATTAGCTAGTGGATCAACTTTAGCTCAAGTTTATAGTTCTTACCTTGGCAAGTAAGGACATCTCTTTTCGGTGTGGATAAACACCAGATTCTATGTTATAGCTCACATGGTCTACGCCGGTTAAAGGTAAATCTCCCACAATAATGAACCAAGGTTAGTTCTAGAAGTATCTCAAAGGTATTTTAAAGATGTTTAGCTTGCATTGACCATGATTATGACTTACGTTTTCTAACATGTTATTTTACGGTTTAGCCTGGTCATTGCATGTCATGTAAAGTCCTTTTAGAATGATTTCATAACTATTTTGCATTGATATCATACTTAGTACATTTCATGTATTAATGCATACTTGTGCCTACATTGTTTCACTAATGTAGGGTCCGACGCTTCCATTTCGCAAACTCGTGGCAATTGATCCCATATAGACATTGAAGATTGGTGAGTCCTCATTTTCTGAGGACCAAGACTCTTTTATTGCTTTCACATCTTTCTATTTTATATTTTGTATGTGATGTATGAGTTACGTTCCTATCACTCCTATGATATAATAGATGGCTTTGAAACATATGTTAGACTTCCGCTACTTTTGTCAAACTCTTTATAATTTAAAATTTCTCTTGAACTATTTAAGATCATATTGTTTTTATATATTTATTCAAAGGCTTGTATAGGGTCTCTCGGGGTCCTATACACCAAGTCACATCTAGGGTGTACTTTGGATCGTGACATTATAATACATACCTATTCTATGTCTTATTATTGCTTTCGTGTTAGTTACTTCTAGATTTATTTATCGCATGTTGTTTGAGTGTTGGCTTTTCTATAGGGAGTTTATGGTAGGTGCCGTCATGATCTGATTTTGGATCGTGACAGATGTTGTATTTGTGATGAGAGATAGGAAGAGAGAAGATGAAGGGAAAAGGAAAAGAAACTTAACCGAGCAAACTCAACACACAAAGAAGAGTGGATACAATGGTTGATTCCTTCTTCATTTTCTTTACAACTTTACTATATCTCAAATTTCAATGATAATAATTTTTATTTTGTATATTAATTCAAAATACAAGTCCTAATATATATAAGATAAGGCTGGTATACCAACTTGCCAAGTGAATTCAATCAATAAATTTTTAAATCTATGAGAAGTGGGTAAATTACAAATTAATGTAACTAGTCAACTATTCTATGGAAATTGGAAAAGAAAATTAATTAGATTTTGGACTTATTATTTGGTACTTAAATAAGAATTAGATTTATGAAATTTATGTTGTTGACATCAATTTTGACCAACTTATTGTATGCGTCTAAAGTTTCAATCCTGAAATACAGTAAACAGGAAAGGAAAATAGTAAGCAAACAACAGTACTTGTATTTGAATTTATGCGAAGGTTACAATCTTTATAAAATCTTTAAGAAAAGATATGTAATCCCCTAATTCTTCTCTTCAATGATGTTCTTGATTTGATGGAATACTTGCGGCTCAACTTTTGAAGCGAAGACTTCTTTGTACTTGCGACTCAACACTTGGAGCGAAGACTTCTTTGAATGCGGAAGACTTGCAGATCACCACTGAAGAGCAATGATTCTCTATGTATTTCTATGTGTCTTCTTCTTCTTTTTTCCTCTCCTTTTGGTCTTATGAAGACCCCTTTATATAGTTGTGAACTAGGGTTTTGGGGGTATTTCGGTCTTCAAGTAATTTAGAAGACCTTGATCTTGAAGAGCATGAGTTGGGCTCGTCTTGTCAACTTAATGGATTGACACAAATGTAATTTGGACTTAATTTAAGTCATATATTTTGACTTAAATATTAATCTGACTTTATTAACCAATAATTTGACTTGGTCAATATATCATGAATTTATGGATAAATCCAAAATTACTATTTGATTAAATAAATATTTGTAAATTAATTTCTTTTATTTTTATATGTAAACTAGTATATAATTTGTGTAATCTATTAGTAGTGATATTCATAATATTATAATAATTCATCTTTTATTTATCACTATTTGTCTCCACCGATGTTCCTACTTTAGCTAGGCCATTTTAAAAAAAAGTAATAAAAATATTTTTTGGTTTTATTTTAATTTAAATATTGTTCTACTTTTTGAAATTCTGAGACCCGTTTTAGCTTTCACATTTAGTTTTAAATTCATATATTCTTTAGCTGTAGCTTTATTATTTTGAATATCACTAATATTTATGTAAATTTTATAACTACTTTGAATAAAAATCAATTAACGATGAAGAAAATTGTGACCCAACCCACCTGGTCATTCTGGCACCTACTCTAACACCTAAATAGGAGAAGCCTTACCCCCAAACTGAGTACCCATATTTCGGTACTCATGCTACACATCTACATCTTTTTTTGATCCACTGCAAACTACGAGCCATCCTCATTGATTCTAGATCTCCCGAGGCCATCACTAAGTGGACCGCGATGAGCTTTTGGCATTCAGAGATTTGCACTCTGAATGTATGATGTATTTTAATTAGACAGATCTGTTGTATATAGTATTTTTCTGTACTTAGACGCTCTTGTACAATTAACACCATGTCCAAGGTTTCATTTTCAATATACTCATCTTGTTTGGTCACTTTTAGGCCTGTTATATAATTTGTATAATTATGTACATATCTATGATATATGCAGACATATTATTTGTCTTATTATTGCTTACACGTTAGTTACTTCTAGATTTATTTATATCGTGTTTTTTTAGTGTTGTCTTGTCTATTGGGGGTTTATGGTAGGTGTCGTCATGACCTGATTTTGGATCGTGACAGATGTTGTATTTTTGATGATTATGATGACTTGTGACTTATGTGTGGATTGTATGGAATTACCTATCTATTTGTTTTATAATTTTGATTATATATTCATTACTAAATTTTGTCGGCCTATGACTCCTACTAGTACATAGTGTTTGTATTGATGCTACTTCTGCACCTTTTTTCAGTGCAGACTACGATCCAGAGGCATCTACGAGACCTTATATTTGGAAGCACTATTTCTAGATTTAAGGATGAGCTATTTCTGTCTGAGCTACCGGAAATATTTTACATTCTTATGTCGCTTTTTCTAGACATTGAGACTATCACTTATAACATAATTATTTAGACTCTTACACTTTTTAGTTAGATGTTTTAGTACGATGACTTTCAAATTCTATGAATGTAATAGTTTAGACTTTTGCTATTTTGTTGATTTATTTTGAGACTTAGAGTTATTTTGGTTCATCCTCTAAGTTTTAGTTGGAGTTGGTATATGCTACATGAGTTAGGATTTTAAGCATTGGTTCACCCACAAAGGGATTGGTATAGGTGCCAGTCATAGTGATTTGGTTATGACATGTAACGACCTGTTCCCGTCGTTATGGAAAAGCCAATGGGGAAGAAATTTGGGCCAGAAAACTTCTGAGTAGTAACTTAGAAATTTCTAGCCTAGGCTAGACTTGGACGAAATTTGAGTCAGGTGAGTTCTAGGGAAATCTGGTAATGGGTGGGAGATTTAATTATGAGTTTGATCACTTGAGTGGATAGATAGAACGTTAAGGAGCCTGTACGACTTTACATAATCGAATTCGGGAGAGTAGAACTCCCGAAACTGATCTTGCTGTGAAATAGTAGTTTTAGAACGTCAAGGGTTGAAGGTGTGTTGCAAAATGGGATTTTGGAACTCAAATTCCAAGTCTCTTTCTCCATGCAAGCCACCAGGGTAGGGCCGCTGGGTGGGATGGAGTCCGCTGTGGCGGGACAGTCGCGACTTAAATCGGGGAAAAATTCCAAAAATGTTAGTTTCTTCAAAACTCCGTTCTTAAGAGCTAAGGGACGACCCAGGGCAGTTTCTTGACAGATTCCCACGAATTCTAGCGCTCAAGGTAAGATAATTACTCCCCTAATCCGTATTTTGATTCTTAGAACTTAGAATCTTGGGTAATTATCATTGGGGAAGAGTTTTCACCTGAAGCTAATGGTGGAAAAATCCCTAATTGAACATTAGGATCTTGGGCTTGGCCTGAGAATGATAATTTTTGTTATAATCTGGGTAAATTAGACCTTGTATAGTGATCCTTGTATTAATTATTTGTTTTAGATCAAGAACGAGCTGAAAGACTCCGGAAAGGGAAGGCTCACATGTCTTAGGAGTATTCAGGCTTGGTTTTGAGGTAGGTGATGGTTCAACTTCCTGTTGGATGATATATTCCTGTTAATTGCTTCATTGTATGCATGCGTGTATGTGAATAGGGAAACGTGAATTGAGCTTAATGAAATGATTATGTGTGCACGATTACATGCCATGAACCTGTTACTTGACTGTGTGACTATGGGTATTTTTCATTATGGGTGTGATTGTGACTGTGGTTGTGCTGACTTGACCGGGTGTCATGTTCCGACACATATATTGGATCGGGTGTCACGTTTCGACACATATATTGGATCGGGTTTCACGTTCCGACACATGTATATTGGATCCGGTGTCACGTTCCGACACACTAACAGTTTGAGTGTGGTTTCCATGAGAGGACCACTTGTGATTAATGCATTCTTGTCTACTTGTCTTTGACATTGGGAAATTGTATCTTGCTCCTGAAATGATAATCGCATTATGCATTCTGTATATGTGTGTTTACTGTGTTGTAATTACTTGCTTATATTTCGCTTACTAGAGTAGTCACGTGATCCTACTAGTACACTATGGTTTGTGTACTGATACTGCACTTGATCATTCTTTGTTGAGTACAGGGCATCTTCAGGTGGCTACTGATAGATCTCAGCTAGGGGATCATTGACCGAGGCCGGATTCAAGATTGAGCCAGCTCTTTCAGGCTGTCTTGGATTCATCCTTAGTCTAGTCCATTCTCTTTGGACTCATACTAGGTGTTTAGACATTTACTATGTTTAGTTTTCGGGGTTGCACCCCCCTTCTCTTAGACTTGTTGAATTATACAGTTTTATTAAAATGACTTTCAGGTTCTAGGGGTTGAATTTTCGTGATGCTTATGTTAGTTGTTTTGTTAAACTTTTGGAGTTTATGGGAACTCCATATTTCAGTTCATCATTTAAACCTGCTTCTGTATCTATAAATGCTTTAGTTTCGTTAAGTTGCTTAGTCTGGTTGTAGTAGTGGTTCTCCCACTGGAGGGTTAGTGTGGGTGTCAATCATGACGGTTGGGGTCATGACAAAGTTGGTATCAGAGCCCTAGGTTCGTTGATCTCCTTGTACCAAAATGAGTCTAGTAGAGTCTTGTGAAACGGTACAGAGATGTCTGTACTTTTCTTCGAGTGGGTATATGACTTTAGAAAATTTCTCTGTCTTTTTCTCCTTTCGTGCTATGACTTGATTCCAATTGGTATCAGGTGATCCAAATTGGTATCTAATCTCTTTCACTCTTCTGTCTGCAGATGGTTAACACGCGATACAATGGCGTCAGGCCTGTAGCCCCAATCAATGAGCCAGTAGAGGAGCCCACAGCAAGAGGTCGTGGTCGAGGCAGGGGTAGAGGAAGAGTAAGGGGCAGAGGCCAAGGATGGGCAGTACCCGCCAGGGGTGGAGCCTCAATTGAAAATGTTTCCAGGGAAGAGGCCCCTCCTGCACCCCAAGAAGAGGTAGAAGAGAATGTGGAAATTGAAGACGATGAAGATGTTGGACTAGAGGAGAATGTGCAGGTTGAGACTACAGGTATTCCTCCCTTAAACCCAGTGTTAGCTCAGCAGATCATGACTTTTCTAAAGGGGTTGGTCGGCCCTGGAGTACTTCCCACAGTGCAAGCGGTTCAACCTCCGGTCAACCACCTCATTGTTGCTACTGTTCCCAGGGTGGGCGGAGCAGTAGGCACTGATGTCGTTTTCCGTCCCCTATTGGGTCCTGTGATGACTGGTACTGATCATGAGATGTTGACTAAGTTTCAGAAGCTGAAGCCGCCAGTGTTCCATGGTTCTGAGAGTGAGGATGCCTATGAGTTCATTCTAGATTGCTATGAGAGGCTTCACAAGTTAGGTATTGTACACCAGCATGGGATAGAGTTCGTGACTTTCCAGCTTCAAGGTGAGGCTAAGCAGTGGTGGAGGGCCTATGTAGAATGCAGATCGCCAGTCTTGCCCCTACTCACTTGGACGCAGTTCCATGCTTTGTTTCTGGAGAAGTATGTGCCCCGGACTTTGAGGGATCGCAAGAAGGATAAGTTTATGGCCTTGGAGCAGGGTGGTATGACTGTAGCTGTTTATGAGGCTAAGTTCCATGCCTTGTCTAGAAATGCTACCTAGTTGGTGACTACAGAGGAGGAGAGGATTCGTCTGTTCGTCAAGGGATTGAACCCCGAATTACAGGTATTGTCTGTTCACATGACCTCTGCAGGTAAAAGTTTTAATGAGGTGACAGACTTTATCAAGAAAGTGGAAGGAGTTCGACGTGATGGGCAGGCTAAGGCTCTGGTTAAGAAGCCCAAAAATGCCGGTAACTTTCATGGTTCCTACTCCAGAAGTTCAGGTAGGCCCACACTTGCAGCCCGACCAATTCAGTCAGCCATGCCCGCTTCTACAGGTGGTTACTCAGAAACTCCACAACGGAATTCTATTCAGGATAGCCAGGGAGCCGCACCTTTGTCTGGCAGTAGGTCATCCTTTGACCGCAGTTGTTACAATTGTGGAGAACCTGGGCATATGAGGATAGATTGTCCCCATCCGTGCATGTCTGACCCCGTGCAGCAGCAGACCAGGGTAGTGATACTCGTGGGCAACGGTAGTAATGGCAGAGGACGTCCACAAGGTGGGCGAGGAGGGAATCAGTGAGGCTGTAGAGGCCAGGGAAATGGTAATGCAGGTAGAGGAGCAGTGCAACCAGGCAAGGAGGTTGTCCATCAAGATGACAGGGCTCAGTTTTATGCCTTTCCGGGCAAGACCGAGGCTGAGGCGTCTGATGCAGTGATCACATATACTATTCTTGTCTGTGACCGGATGGCTACTGTGTTGTTTGATTTGGGTTCTACTTATTCATATGTGTCAGTTCAGTTTGCCTTGGGATTTGATGCGGTTTGTGATGTGCTTGATGCCCCCATCCATGTTTCCACCCCAGTTGGAGAGTCTGTCATAGTCACCTATGTATATCGTGCTTGTCCTGTCTTGTTTATGGGTTTTTAGACTTGGACTGATTTGGTTATTCTGGATATGACTGACTTTGATATAATCTTAGGCATGACTTGGTTGTCCCCTTATTATGTTGTGCTTAAATGTAATGCTAAGTTTGTGACTCTAGAGATCCCGGGGAGGGAAAAGTTAGAGTGGGAAGGGGTGTACAAGCCTAAGCCAGCTAAGGTCATATCTTCCATTCGGGCTAGGAAATTAGTGGGGCAGGGGTGTATGGCATATTTGGCTCATATTAAGGATGTTGATGCCGAGTCTCCCTCTATTGAGTCTATTCATGTAGTGTCTGAATTTAAGGAAGTGTTTCCTACCGATTTGTCTGGTATGCCTCCGGATAGGGATATAGATTTCTACATTGACTTCGAATCGGGCACTCACACCATCTCCATTCCTCCTTATCGCATGGCTCCGACAGAATTGAGAGAGCTTAATGCTCAAATCCAGGAGCTTTTTTATAAAGATTTCATCCATCCTAGTGCCTCCTCGTGGGGTGCTCCTGTCTTGTTTGTTAAGAACAAAGATGGTAGTGTAAGGATGTACATAGACTATCAACACTTGAATAGGGTCACCATCTGGAATAAGTATATGTTGCCTCGGATAGATGATCTCTTTGACCAGTTGCAGGGTGCATCAATTTTCTCTAAAATTGATTTAAGGTCTGGTTATCATCAGTTAAAGATTAGGCCTGAGGATGTACCAAAAACGGCATTCAGGACCCGCTATGGGCACTATGAGATTTTAGTGATGTCGCTTGGGTTGACCAATGCGCCTACAGTTTTTATAAGTTTGATGAATGGTGTGTTCAAACCATTCCCGGAATCTTTTGTTATCGTTTTTATTGATGACATTTTGGTTTATTCGAAGAGTAAGGAAGAGCATGCCGACCATCTTAGTATTATTTTAGGTGTACTTGGAAACAGAAGTTGTATGCCAAATTTTCCAAGTGTGAGTTCTGGTTGACTTCAGTTGCCTTTTGGGGGCATGTGGTTTCAAGGGAAAGGGTAATGGTAGTTCCCAAAAAGGTCGAAGCAGTCAAGAACTGGGTCCAGCCTAGCTTTGTGACTGAAGTTAGGAGTTTTGTAGGGCTCGCCAGCTACTATCGCCGATTTGTGAAAAAAAAATCTTCTATCGCCACAGATTTTACAAGGCTGACCAAAAAGGAGGTGTCTTTCGAGTGGACTGACAAGTGTGAAGAGAGATTTAAAAAGCTCAAGACTCTTCTGACCACATTACCTATTTTGGTACTACCGGTGGAAGGTAAAGATTTCATTATTTATTGTGATGCTTTACATTTGGGTTTGGGTGCTGTGTTAATGCAGGATAAGAATGTCATAGCCTATGCATCACGGTAGCTGAAGGTGCATGAGAAGAACTACCCGACACATGATTTGGAGTTGGCAGCGGTAGTTTTTGCCCTCAAGATCTGGCGACATTACCTTTATGGTGTCAAGGGTGAGGTGTTTACTGACCATCATAGTCTACAACATGCGTTCACTCAGAATGACCTGAATCTAAGATAACGAAGGTGGATGGAGTTACTCAAGGATTATGATATTACCATCCAGTATCATTTGGGTAAGGTCAACGTGGTGGCAGACGCATTAAGCCGGAAGACGGTAAGTATGGGTAGTCTAGCTTTCTTGGGTGTGTCCAAGTGACCTTTGGTGAAGGAGATTCAAACCTTGGAGTCTAAGTTCATACAGTTGGGCATCTCACAGAAAGGTGGGGTGTTAGCTAGCAGTGAGGTTAAGCCCATATTCATTGAGGAGATCAAGGCCAAACAGTTTGAGGATGAGAGTTTGAATGCACTCAGAAGGAAGACAGTGTCTGGCAAGGCACAAGATGCTGCTCTGGATGCGGGTGGTGTGCTTAGTTTTAAGGAAAGAATTTTTGTTCCCCGAGTGGATGACTTGATTCAGAAGATGTTGCCAAAATCTCATGGTTCGCAGTATTCCATTCATCTGGGTGTGACCAAGATGTACCGAGATTTGAAATGACTTTATTGGTGTCCTGGTATGAAGAAAGACATAGCTGAGTTTGTGGCTAAGTGCCAAAATTGTCAGAAGGTAAAGTATGAGCACCAAAGGCCTGCAGGTTTTCTCCAACGAATGCCAATCCTAAATGGAAGTGGGAAAGGATAGCTATGGATTTTGTGGTTGGACTTCCCAAGACCTTGGGGAAGTTTGACTCCATTTGGGTGGTGGTTGACAGACTGACTAAGTCATCCCACTTCATTCCAGTCAGAGTAGACTATAATGCTCAACAGTTGGCTAAGGTTTATGTGAAAGAGATAGTGAGGTTGCATGGGGTGCCCCTTTCCATCCTCTCGGACCGTGGTACGCAGTTCACTTCCAAGTTTTGGGGAAAATTACCAGACGATGCTTCCATTGAACTTTCACGGACTTTATCTCCTTGGTCCTCAACTTCCGGACATCGCGATCAAGAATAGCAACCGGTTCTTCCTCATACTGAAGGTCTTTGTCTAACAAAACGTTGTCCCACCTTATGATATAATCTCCGTCCCCATGATACTTCTTCAACATGGACACATGGAACACTGGATGGACTCCAGATAGGCTAGGCGGTAAAGCCAACCTATAAGCCACTAGCCCTACACTGTCAAGAATCTCAAATGGTCCGATGTATCGACGACTAAGCTTGCCCTTCTTGCTGAATCTCATCACCTCCTTTATGGGTGACACTTTTAGAAGAACTTGCTCACCAGCCTAAAATGTCATGTCCCTTACTTACGATCTGCTTACTTTTTCTGTCTACTCTGGGCGGCTAGAAGCTTAGCTTGGATGCTTCTTACCTTATCCTGAGTATCTTTCACCAAATTAAGCCCCAAAGGTTTCACATCTCCAGCCTCAAACCACCCTATGGGTGATCTACATCCCCTCCCATAAAGTGCCTCGAACGGTGCCATGTCGATGCTGGAGTGGTAACTGTTATTATAGGAGAACTCATACAAAGGTAGGAACTTATCCCAATGCCCTCCAAAGTCAATCACACAGGCCCTCAACATGTCCTCTAATACTTGAATAGTTCTCTCTGACTGTCCGTCCGTTTGTGGATAAAAGGTTGTGCTAAAAGTGAGACATGCGAGACAAGTATCCCCAGTTGTTCGACGATTCAGGTACTACTCTTCTCTTGTCTTAGACAGTTCTCCTAGTTTATCACTCGAGGACGAGTGATGGGTAAATTGATATCTATTGTAATGACCTGTTCCCATTGTTATGGAAAAGCCAATGGGAAAGGAATTTGGATCAGAAAACTTCTGAGTAGTAACTTGGAAATTTCTAGCCTAGGCCAGACTTGGATGAAATCTGAGTCAGGTGAGGTATAGGGAAATCTGGTAATGGATGGGGGATTTAATTAAGCGTTTGATCACATTAGTGGATAGACAAGACGTTAAGGAGCCTGTACGGCTTTACGGAATCGAATTCGGGCGAGTAGAACTCTCGAAACTGATCTTGGCGTGAAAGGGTAGTTTCAGAACATCAAGGGTTGAAGGTGTGTTGCGAAATGGGAGCTTGGAACTCAAATGCCGATTCTCTGTGTCCGTGCAAGCCGCCGGGGCGGGATTAATCCCGCTAGGGCGGGGCCGCTGGGGCGGGATAGAGTCCGCTGTGGAGGGACAGTCGCGACTTAAATCGGGGAAAAACCCCAAAAACGTTATTTTCTGTAAAACTTTGTTCTTAAGATATAAGGGACGACCCAGGGCAGTTTCTTGATAGATTCCCACAAATTCTAGTGCTAAAGTTAAGATAATTACTCTCCTAATCTGTATTTTGATTCTTAGAACTTAGATTTTGGGTAATTATCGTTGGGGAAGGGTTTTGACCTAAAGTTAATGGTGGTAAAAGCCCTAATTGAACATTAGGATCTTGGGTTTGGCCTGGGGTTGATAATTTTGGTTATAATCTGGGTAAATTGGACCTTGTATAGTGATCCTTGTATTTATTGTTTGTTTTAGATCAAGAACGAGCTGAAAGACTTTAGAAAGGGAAGAGGCTCACGTGTATTAGGAGTATTCAGGCTTGGTTTCGAGGTAGGTGATGGTTCAACTTCCTGTTGGGTGATATATGCATGTTAATTGCTTCACTGTATGCATGCGTGTATATGAATAGGGAAACGTGAATTGAGCCTAGTGAAATGATTATGTGTGCACGATTACATGCCATGAACCTGTTACTTGACTGTGTGACTATGGGTATTGTTCATTATGGGTGTGATTGTGACTGTGGTTGTGCTGACTTGATCGGGTGTCACATTCTGACACATATATTGGATCGGGTGTCACGTTCCGACACATATATTGAATCGGGTGTCACGTTCCAATACATGTATATTGGATCGGGTGTCACATTCCGACACACTAATTGTTTGGGTGTGGGTTCCATGAGAGGACCACTTGTGATTAATTGTTTGGGTGTGGGTTCCATGAGAGGACCACGGGTGTCACATTCCGACACACTAGGGGTTGAAGTTCCGCGATGCTTATGTTAGTTGTTTTGTTAAACTTTCGGAGTTTATGGAAACTACATATTTCAATTCTTCATTTAAACCTTCTTCCGTATCTTTAAATACTTTAGTTTCGTTAAGTTGCTTAGTCTGGTTGTAGTAGTGGTTCTCCCACCGGAGGGTTAGTGTGGGTGCCAATCATGGCGGTCGGGGTCGTGACATGACATCAATATTTTAACCCATTATTATTATTCTCAGCTTCCAGATTACTTTGTGTTCAATCTTATAGTATGTCAAACCAAGGGTTACTTTGGATCAGTAGTGGTTCTGATTTCTGACCACATCCCGGGTGTAGGCTCGAGGAATAACACTTTTAGTATATTAATATTTGCAACAGAAATTTAAAGGTGATCAAGAATTTTAAAGTTTATGATTTTCATAGATATCTTAAGATAATTCTACATGATGATAATTGTATTCATAGTGAACTAAATTATTCACAAATAATAAGTAGATTTCTTAAACTCACATGAGCGCATAAGTACCATGATATATTTATCCCTGTATAAATTGGGGTGAATGAAATGAAAGTATCGAATTGGCAGACTATGTGTTCATTATCATAAGAAAAAATATTCTCTAAGTTTTCATTATAATAAGATGAATTACTCTCTTATACATCAAACATGTCTTAATTTTGTCTCTCAACAACAAGGACATGTGCAAAACCCAAGGACACAATGTGGTTTACATCCACAAGAACATCTACCCATATAAACATTGTCTTTCTTGAAAGAAGCGTTTCTCCTTATTCTGTCAAAACATACACATATTCCATCAGAACAAAGCACAGATCCAACTTTACACAAATCAGGATTACAATCTTTTGTTGTTTGGCACTGTTGATCTTTTCCCAATACCATACATGATTGTAAACCTATATCAAAAAATAAAATAAATGTTAATATCATTAATTCACGTAAATCCATCGACAATACATAGAAATTAAACATATATAGTTTCTTCATCTTACTACTACTATGCTTATAATGAAGTTCAATCAATAAATATCGATATGATCTTGTGGTCAAACTCAAACTTGTAAACTTTAAATGAATAACAAATGAAAAAATATATATTTTCTAAATTGCACTTTGTACGATAGAATTTAGTGGGGCACTAAATTTAACAAAAGAATAAAATTGTAAAATCTTTCATTATATTTGTATGTCTATACCAGGTTTGGCTTTGACAATTGCCCCAATGGAGCCATATAGTCAATTAAAATATCTAAATTTACCTTAAACTATCAAATTAATTTTTATGTATTCTCTGTAATAATTTGATGCATTCCTAGTGAGAAATTAAATAGATCTAAATATATCCTTAAAATATTGATAAATATTTTTAAAAAAAAACCCCTTATTTGGGTTCCAGTAAATCAATGAAATCAGATTCAATCTTCTATGATGAAAAAATTGACATTGTGTGTATATATATAGCATATGCCAGTATGTATATATGTATAAAGAAAAAAAGTTAATTATATAAAATATATGGAGATAAAAATGAGAGGGATAGAGAGATAGAGAGAGAGAAGATGAAGAGAAAAGGAAAAGAAACTTAACCGAGCAAACTCAACACACAAAGAAGAGTGAATACAATGGTTGAATCCTTCTTCATCTTCTTTACAACTTTACTATATCTCAAATCTCAATGATAATATTTTTTATTTTGTATATTTATTCAAAACACAAGTCCTAGTATATATAAGACACGGTTGGCATACCAAATTTCCAAGTGAATTCAATCAATAAATTTTTAAATCTAGAAGAAGTGGGTAAATTACAAATTAAATGTAACTAGTCAACTATTCTATGGAAATTGGAAAAGAAAATTAATTATCTTTTGGACTTATTATTTAGTACTTAAATAAGAATTAGATTTATGAAATCTATGTTGTTGACACCAATTTTGACCAACTTATATCTTATTTTGATTACCATTTGATTAAATAAATATTTTTCAATTGATTTCCTTTATTTATATATGTAAACTAGTACATAATTTTTGTCTAAACTATTTGTAGTGATATTCATAATTTTAAAATAATTCATCTTTTATTTATCACTATTTGTCTCCACTGACTTACCTACTTTAGCTAGGCTATTTTTTAAAAAAATGTTATAAAAATATTTTTTGGTTTTATTTTAATTTAAATATTTTTCTATTTTTTGAAATTATGAGACCCGTTTTAGCTTTGACATTTAGTTTTAAATTCATATATTCTTTAGTTGTAGCTTTATTATTTTGAATATCACTAATATTTATATAAATTTTATAACTACTTTGAATAAAAATATCAATTATTGATGAAGAAAATTGTGACCCAACCCACCGAGCCGTGCAGGCACCTACTCTAACACCTAAATAGGAGAAACCTTACCCCCAAACTGAGTACCTATATTTTTGTACTCATGCTGAGTTTTTGGCATTCACAGATTTGCACTATGAATGTATAATGTATTTTGATTAGACGGATCTGTTGTATATAGTCTTTTTCTGTACTTAGACGCCCTTGTACAGATGACACTAGGTACGGGGTTTGATTTTTAATATACTCATCTTCTTGTCTGGTTACTTTTAGGCCTTTTATTATATATTTTGATCCAATATGTACATATTTATGATATATGCAGACCTATTCTATGTCTTATTATTTCTTACGCATTAGTTACTTCTAGATTTATTTATCTCATCTTGTTTGAATGTTGTCTTGTCTATTGGGGGGTTTATGGTAGGTGTCGTCATAATCTGATTTTGGATCTTGACATGTGTTGTATTTGTGATGATTCTGATGACTTGTGACTTATGTGTTGATTATATGGAATTACCTAACTATTTGTTTTATAATTGTAATTATATATCCATTATTAAATTTTGTCGATCTATGACTCCTACGAGTACATAATGTTTGTATTGATACTACTTCTGCACCTTTTTTCAGTGCAGACTATGACCCAGAGGCATCAACGAGACCTTATATATGGCAGCACTACTTCTAGATTTGAGGATGAGTTATTTCTGTCTGAGCTACCGCAGATATGCTACATTCTTTTGTCTTTCTCTATAGACATTGAGACTATCACTTATTACATAATTATTTGTACTCTTGCACTTTTTAATTAGATGTTTTAGTACGATAACTTTCAAATTCTATGAATGTAATAGTTTAGACTTTTGCTATTTTATTGATTTATTTTGAGACTTAGAGTTATTTTTGTTCTTCCTCTAAGTTTTAGTTGGAATTCTTATATGCTACATGAGTTAGGATTTTAAGCATTGGTTTACCCACAAAGAAATTGGTGTAGGTGTCAGTCACAGTGGTTTGGTTATGACATCAACATTTTAACCCATTATTATTATTCTCAGCTTCCAGATTACTTAGTGTTCAATCTTATAGTATGTCAAACCAAGGGTTACTTTGGATTAGTAGTGGTTCTGATTTCTGACCACACCCCCGGAGTAGACTCGAGGAATGACACTTTTAGTATATCAAGATTTGCAACAAAAATTTAAACGTGTTCCGAGAATTTTGACGTTTATGATTTCAATGAAGATCTTAAGATAATTCAACATGATAATAATTATATTCATAGTGAAATAAGTTATTCACAAATAATAAGTAGATTTCATAAACTCACATGAGCCCATAAGTACCATGATATATTTATCCCTGAATAAATTGGGGTGAATGAAATGAAAGTATCGAATTGGCAGACTATGTGTTCATTATCATAAGAAAAAATATTCTCTAAGTTTTCAATATAATAAGATGAATTACTCTCTTCTACATCAAACATGTCTTAATTTTATCTCTCAACAACAAGGACATATGCAAAACCCTAGGACACAATGAGGTTTACACCACAAGAACATCTACCCATATAAACATTGTCTTTCTTGAAAGAAACGTTTCTCCTTATTCTGTCAAGACATACACATTTTTCATCAGAACAAAGCACAGATCCAACTTTACATAAATATTTGTAAATTAATTTGCTTTATTTATATATGTAAACTAGTATATAATTTTTGTCTATACTATTGATAGTGATATTCATAATCTGATTTTGGATCGTGACAGGTGTTGAATTTGTGATGATTATGATGACTTGTAACTTATGTGTTGATTATATTGAATTACCTATCTATTTATTTTATAATTGTGATTATATATCCATTACTAAATTTTGTCGGTCAATGACTCCTACGAGTACATAATGTTATAATTGATACTACTTCTACACCTTTTTTCAGTGCAGACTATGATCCAGAGGCATCAACGAGACCTTATATTTGGCAGCACTACTTCTAGATTTGAGGATGAGTTATTTCTGTCTGAGCTACCGCATATTTTCTACATTCTTTTGTCTTTCTCTATAGACATTGAGACTATCACTTATTACATAATTATTTGTACTCTTGCACTTTTTAGTTAGATGTTTTAGTACGATAACTTTCAAATTCTATGAATGTAATAGTTTAGACTTTTGCTATTTTATTGATTTATTTTGAGACTTAGAGTTATTTTTGTTCATCCTCTAATTTTTAGTTGGAATTCTTATATGCTACATGAGTTAGGATTTTAAGCATTGGTTTACCCACAAAGGGATTGGTGTAGGTGTCAGTCACAGTGGTTTGGTTATGACATCAACATTTTAACCCATTGTTATTATTCTCAGCTTCTAGATTACTTAGTATTCAATCTTATAGTATGTCAAACCAAGGGTTACTTTGGATCAGTAGTGGCTCTGATTTCTGACCACACCCCGGGAGTAGACTCGAGGAATGACACTTTTAGTATATCAATATTTGCAACATATATTTAAATGTGTTCCGAAAATTTTAAAGTTTATGATTCCAATGGAGATCTTAATATAATTCTACATGATAATAATTATATTCATGGTGAAATAAGTTATTCACAAATAATAAATTGATTTCTTAAACTCACATGAGCCCATAAGTACCATGATAGATTTATCTATGAATAAATTGAGGTGAATGAAATGAAAGTATCGAATTGACAGACTATGTGTTCATTATCATAAGAAAAAATATTCTCTAAGTTTTCATTATAATAAGATGAATTACTCTCTTATACATCAAACATGTCTTAATTTTATCTCTCAACAACAAGGACATGTGCAAAATCCTAGGACACAATGTGGTTTACATCCACAAGAACATCTACCCATATAAATATTGTCTTTCTTGAAAGAAACGTTTCTCCTTATTCTGTCAAGACATACACATTTTCCATCAGAACAAAGCACAAATCCAACTTTACACAAATCAGGATTACAATCTTTTGTTGTTTTGCACTGTTGATCTTTTCCCAATATCATACATGATTGTAAACCTATATTAAAAAACTAAATAAATGTTAATATCATTAATTCACGTAAATCCATCAACAATACATAGAAATTAAACATATATAGTTTCTTCATCTTACTACTACTATGCATATAATGAAGTCCAATCAATAAATATCGATATAACCTTGTGGTCATACTCAAACTTGTAAACTTTAAATGAATAACAAATGAAAAAATATATATTTTCTAAATTGCACTTTGTACGACAGAATTTAGTGGGGCACTAAATTTAACAAAAGAATAAAGTTGTAAAATCTTTCATTATATTTGTATGTCTATACCAGGTTTGGCTTTGACAATTGCCTCAATGGAGCCATATAGTCAATCAAAATATCAAAATTTACCTTAAACTATCAAATTAATTTTTATGTATTCTCTGTAATAATTTTATGCATTCCTAGTGAGAAATTAAATAGATCTAAATATATCCTTAAAATATTGATAAATATTGTTTTAAAAACCCCTTATTTGGGTTCCAGTAAATTAATAAAATCAGATTCATTCTTCTATGATGAAAAAATTGACATTGGGTGAAAATATGTTTGAGACAAAAGATAATAATATGGATCAATAGGTAAACACATAACAAATGTAATACAAATCGCAAACGTTAACGGTTTATATATATATATAGATACATGTGTGTATGTATATAGCATATGCCAGTATGTATATGTGTATAAAGAAAAAAAAGTTAATTACATATAATATATGGAGATAAAAATGAGAGGGATAGAGAGATAGGGAGAGAGAAGATGAAGAGAAAAGGAAAAGAAACTTAACCGAGCAAACTCAACACACAAAGAAGAGTGAATACAATGGTTGAATCCTTCTTCATCTTCTTTACAACTTTACTATATCTCAAATCTCAATGATAATATTTTTTATTTTGTATATTTATTCAAAACACAGTCCTAGTATATATAAGACACGGTTGGCATACCAACTTTCCAAGTGAATTCAATCAATAAATTTTTAAATCTAGAAGAAGTGGGTAAATTACAAATTAAATGTAACTAGTCAACTATTCTATGGAAATTGGAAAAGAAAATTAATTATCTTTTCGACTTATTATTTAGTACTTAAATAAGAATTAGATTTATGAAATCTATGTTGTTGACACCAATTTTGACCAACTTATATCTTATTTTGATTACCATTTGATTAAATAAATATTTTTCAATTGATTTCCTTTATTTATATATGTAAACTAGTATATAATTTTTGTCTAAACTATTGGTAGTGATATTCATAATTTTATAATAATTCATCTATTATTTAACACTATTTTTCTCCGCCGACTTACCTCATTTAGCTAGGCCATATTAAAAAAAAAATTATAAAAATATTTTTATTTTATTTTAATTTAAATATTGTTCTATTTTTTGAAAATATGAGACCCGTTTTGGCTTTGACATTTAGTTTTAAATTCATATATTCTTTAGTTGTAGCTTTATTATTTTGAATATCACTAATATTTATATAAATTTTATAACTACTTTGAATAAAAATATCAATTATTGATGAAGAAAATTGTGACCCAACCGATCGGGTCGTGCAGATACCTACTCTAACACCTGAATAGGAGAAACCTTACCCCCAAACTGAGTACCTATATTTTTGTACTCATGATGAGCTTTTGGCATTCACGGATTTGCACTATGAATGTATAATGTATTTTGATTTGACAGATCTGTTTTTTATAGTCTTTTTCTGTACTTAGACGATCTTGTACCGATGACATCAGGTTCGGGGTTATTTTTAATATACTCATCTTGTCTGGTTACTTTTAGGCCTTTATTATATATTTTGTACCAATATGTACATATTTATGATATATGTAGACCTATTCTATGTCTTATTATTTCTTGCGCGTTAGTTACTTCTAGATTTATTTATCTCATGTTGGCTTATCTATTGGGGGGCTTATGGTAGGTGTCGTCATAATCTGATTTTGGATCGTGACAGGTGTTGTCTTTGTGATGATTCTGATGACTTGTGACTTATGTGTTGATTATATTGAATTACCTATCTATTTGTTTTATAATTGTGATTATTTATCCATTACTAAATTTTGTCGGTCTATGACTCCTAGAGTACATAATGTTTGTATTGATACTACTTCTGCACCTTTTTTCTGTGCAGACTATGATTCAGAGGCATCAACGAGACCTTATATTTGGCAGCACTACTTCTAGATTTGAGGATGAGCTATTTCTGTCCGAGCTACCGCAGATATTCTACATTCTTTTATCTTTCTTTATAGACATTGAGACTATCACTTATTACATAATTATTTGTACTCTTACACAATTTAGTTAGATGTTTTAGTACGATTACTTTCAAATTCTATGAATGTAATAGTTTAGACTTTTGCTATTTTATTGATTTATTTTGAGATTTAGAGTTATTTTTGTTCATCCTCTAAGTTTTAGTTGGAATTCTTATATTCTACATGAGTTAGTATTTTAAGCATTGGTTTACCCACAAAGGGATTGGTTTAGGTGCCAGTCATAGTGGTTTGGTTATGACAACAACATTTTAACAAATTATTATTATTCTCAACTTCTAGATTACTTATTGTTCAATCTTATAGTATGTCAAACCAATGGTTACGTTGGATCAGTAGTGGTTCTGATTTCTGACCACACCCCGCGTGTAGACTCGAGGAATGACACTTTTAGTATATTAATATTTGCAACATAAATTTAAAGGTGATGCTAGAATTTTAAAGTTTATGATTTTCATAGAGATCTTAAGATAACTCTATATAATAATAATTGTATTCATAGTGAAATAAATTATTCACAAATAATAAGTAGATTTCTTAAACTCACATGAGCCCATAAGTACCATGATAGATTTATCCATGTATAAATTGGGGTGAATGAAATAAAAGTATCGAATTTGCAGACTACGTATTCATTATCATAAGAAAAAATATTCTCCAAGTTTTCATTATAATAAGATGAATTACTCTCTTATACATCAAACATGTCTTAATTTTGTCTCTTAACAACAAGGACATGTGAAAAGTCCTAGGATACAATGTGGTTTACATCCACAAGAACATCTACCCATATAAACATTGTCTTTCTTGAAAGAAACAGTCACGACCCAGACCGTCGTGATTGGCACCCACACTAACCCTCCGGTGGGAGAACTATTAATACTAATCAGCTAACCCAAAAACTTAACATTTAAAGATACGGAAGCAGGTTTAAATGCAGAAATAAAGTGGAGTTCCCATAAACTCCGGAAGTCTAACAAAACACTTACTAAAACATTATGAAAAACACCCCTAGAATCTGAAAGTCAATGTACCAAAACATCTAAAGTTCAACAAGTTTAAGGAAATGGGTGCAACCCAAACTAAACATAGGAATATCTAATGTACTTGTCTAAGTCTGAATAGAAATGGACTAAACATAACGAGAAATCATGGCAGCCTGGAAGAACTGGCTCACCCTTGAATTTGATGTCGATCACTAATCTCCTAGACGAGGCCTGTCAGTAGACGCCTGAAGATGCATTGTACTCAACAAAGAAAGAGCAAGTGCAGCATCAGTACACAACCACAGTGTACTGGTAGGATCATGCGGCTATTGCAAAGAGGTGAAACATACATAAGCAGTTGCAACATAGTAAACACACATATATCGAACATATACAATATCAGTTATCATTTTAGGAGCAATGTACAATTCCACATTCTCAATAATACGCATATATAACAAGTCATTGGTCCTCTCATGGAACCCATACCCAAACTGTTAGTGTGTCAGATCGTGACACCTGATCCAAGTTAGTGTGTCAGAACGTGACATCCATGTCAATATCGATGCCGGTACGTGACATCCGATCCCAGTTAGTATGTCCGAACGTGACACCCGATCCAAATATATATCGGTATGTGACATTTGATCCCAGTTAGTGTGTCGGAACGTGACACCCGATCCATTCAATAACTAAAAAGGCACACATCCAACCCAATCAACTCAACCAAGCATAAAGTTAAGTTTCACGCCACCTTGAAGAATTCTAAGGATTCTATATCGTTAACCAAGATCAAGGATCAACCTAAACTAAGGCTTATCAACAAAATGTTGAGCTAAATAACCCGAAGATGGCCAAAATCATAGTCTAAGCATCATGCAAACTTAAAGCCTTATCCTAAAGCCTTTCTAACGATCAATGGTACCCAACATATATTCAATCTAACTAAGTCAAGTCTAAAGTAAAAAAACCATACACTACCTCAAGGCCAAAAAACTGCACTCGAAACTCAATTCTAGAGCTTTTCTCTTTCAAAGGGTCTCTTAATGATGTCATACTATCAAATTTATGACGAGAACATCAAAACAAGAAAAATGATACTCATATTGCAATAAAAGATTTCGAAATTAAAAATCAGGTCAAAATATGACCGTGGGACCTATGCGTGGAATCAAAAAATGAAATATTTCACAAGGTCTCAACTAGCTCAAGGAACTTACTCCCTAAAAAGAGTCACAATCTGAGAATGGTTGAGCTCAAAACATTCCCCATAAAATTGAACTCAAGAGTGATAAAAAATGGAGATAAACGAGAGGAATTCGACGAAACTTACAAGTTTAAGGGAAGATTAACGACCCATGATAAGCGCCCACACAATCACTCGATAATTTCCCAAGAATTCCACTAGTTTTCCCTAACAATTGAGTTCCCAAATCGCCTCAAGAAGAGTTGTGTTTGAGAAAATAGAAGTTGAAAACATGCTGAAATATTTATAACTGCCAGTCATTTTGGTCTCCGCAAACGTGGGACATGGTCCACGAACACGGTGGTCAAGTTGATTGACCCTTCATGAACATGGGTGTTTTTCTATGAATGTGAAGTTTAGGTTGATTGACCCTCCATGAATATGGGACCTGGTCCACAAATGTGGAGTACAATGCATGATGCACCAGTAAAGGTTGCGTCAGACGCATTTTGCAGTTAAGAAAATACCTCAATAGGGGCTCGGGATTTGTTCAGAATTCTGTGAACTCAAACGAATTATTCTACCCTACAGAAATGACATTCCAGACTCAACAAAATTGATAAGACAACCAACGGAGGTCATATCGATAGAATAATGATCCAATTCAACGCTTACAAAGGCAAGCAACACAACATAACGCCAAACACCATAAAATCATATTGATCACCTCTGAGCACGTTTACCAAGAATATTGACCAAAGTAAAATACTAGCCAAACTTTGAAAAAATTCTTGTCTAATACCTCAAACTCATGTCGAAGGCTTCGGGGCCCAAACCAACCATGTCACTAGCCCAAAATGGAACTTCCGGAACAAATGTAACTGATGGAAATCTAATATGACGTGAGATTCACTGGATGTTGACCAACACCCACTTTTTCATTCAAAAGCCTTTAAAAAAGGGGGAAATTTACATAACTCTCTACCGACAACCTCGGTAAATGTGTAACTCATCCAAACACACCACAAATACTACACAGAAGCTATAGAAAGAGGCAAAATAATAAAAATCACACAAAAGCATTCAAATGACCACGAGGATCATTACAAAAAACACGTTTCATACCACATTACATGTGTGAATTTGCATATCAAATTAAACCACATTTGTCTATGTAACATCCCAAAAATTTGTAAGCTAAGATTTGAATCATTCTATAACTCCTCGCAACTATACATTTAAAATTTAAATCATTTATGTAAGACCTGAACTTTGAAAAAGGCTAAAGAGGGCAAACATGCAAGTCCACGAACCCCAAAATGGACTATGGACCTTTCATAGCTCCCTATACAGACCATTTAGGGGTCCATGGCCCGTTTAGGGAAAGGTGGCCAAGCGTCCACGGCTGCCAAGGTGGGGGTCACCTAGACGGGACCCTAGACAGCCTGTGGCTTGTACAAACCGTTTTGGGGTCCGTATAAATCACCCATCAGCTTTTGAGTTTTAGGTCAACTTCAAACAACTATATCTCTCAGGCATATTGAATTAGGTGGACCATGACCTATCAAATTAAAGGTCTTTGAGTCCTCCTTCCAACGCCACCAAGTTTGCCTCATTTTGAGTTTAGAGTAAAATGGTATGCCCGTTTTAGTGAAGCCATATCAGACAAACGAAGGTTCGTGAATGGCTATACAGCCCATGAAGAGTTTCACAGACTGTGGAGCCTTAAACGGTCCATAAAACCTCCCTTTTAAGACACTTCATCAGTTTTTTAAGTTGGGTTCATTTTGGTCTTTCCCCTATGCGTTTGGTACTTAAACTACATCATTTTAATGCATATTCTAAGCCTAAACCATGATGTTTTATACCTAATTAAGATCTTAGAAAGTGTTAATCAGTTCTTTTACGTTCATTAACACTTCAAGTCATTAGAGCAAGGTTCCAAGAGAAGAAAAGCTAGGTCTTAAGCATTCTTCGAGTTTCGTCGATTTCGCTAAGAACTTCATTCTTCCAAAGTTCTTCCAGGTATGTAAGGCTACCATAGTGTTGGATTAGTTCATCCTCACACCCTACCTCTACTTTCAAATCAGTAAAAGAGTAACATATGGTTCTATCCTTAGATTTGAGTATTCTTGAGAAGAATTAATATTGAGTTCGAAGTTCTTTAGTTCCATTTTTGAACTTCTATTCCTAATTATTAAATTGTCATATATTGTGTCTTGAGATTATTGAGTTGATTGTTCATGTCTATTTTTCAGCATGAACCCTATTCTTTAGTATTCATTGAGTTCTTATTGAGAACTTTTTAAACAAAACGTAATTATTTTAAACTGAGTTTTTTTTAGAAAGTAAAGAGAAGTTTGAGAAACAATTTTAACAAATATTTGAGCAAGAGTATAAGGGAATTAAGTATTCTCAAATGTATCACTTTTTACATAGAGCAAAGAGAAACTTTCATTTCTAAATGAGTTATGACTTCATAGATATTTCAGAGCAGTTACCTCTTTTAAGAGGATATTTTGAGTAATTACCTCAAAACAGAGAAAGAGTATATTTTATACATTTGAGCATGAGTATATATTTAGGGAGTAGTATTGAGCACTGATATGGGGTGAGTTCAGACAACTCAAAATCCTTATAAACCATGTTTGCCAACATGGGTAAAGGATCCTACTTTTTAGATGAATCCTTATTGCTTAGTGGATATTCACTTAGTTGAGAGATTCTATACCCCGGAACGGTATACGACAGTTCTGGCAGCGTGGGCGAGATAATGTATCATCATGTAGCTCATAGTGATGGTTGTTAGTTAGAGAATCTCTCAATAGAGTTAAAGTGTATTTTTATAAAACACTTATTATGTTGATTTCAAAGATGAGTAAGTATTTTGTAAAGGTCTAAATGATTTAACTCTTTTATTTTTTTTACATTCAGCTTGAATATAGTTATTATCTATTACAGTCCTTTCATTAAATTATTTTGGTTTGGCTGTATTACATACTCTCACATTCAAATGTACTGATGTCATTCGACCTGCATCTTTTTATAATGCCGATACAGGTGTTCAAGATCATCAACAGGCACTTTGTTGAGATCACTCTACACTCCAACTAGCTTTTAGTGAGCCTTTTTGTATTCCGGAGGACTTCACAATTACTTTCTAGTTAGTAGTTTTGAGATGTCGTGGGTCTTGTCCCGACATCCTTCCCTAATAATAGAGGCTTCATAGATAGACCGAGTCAAGGTGTCTCTCAGTATTTACTTTCTTTTAAGTTGCTTACAAACTATAAGCATTACTATTGAGTATTTTCCAGACTTTATGAGTTGAGTAGTTCAGTTTAACAGATTTAGTTTTGTTTTAAGCCTTTTATTTCTTGGGTTAGTTTTGCTCTTGTAGTCAGCCAGAATGAGGGTTCTCTTGGGGACCAGCAATGGTTCTCGAGTATCTGCCACGTCTAGGGTGTAGGCTCGAGTCATGACAAACTTAGTATATGAGCACAGATTCAAGTGTCCTACAATATCTATGAAGTCGTGTTAATAGAATCTTATTTATGGTTGTGAGGGCCCCAGTTCTATAAATGAGGGACTTCAGACATTTAAGAAAAGTTTCCCTTCTTTCGTATTCTAAATCTTGCACTAGAACTGTGTCATAAGGAACTTATTCAAACTCATGTATTTCTCAGATCCATTCGACTACCCTTCATACTCAAGGTAGTTGAAAAGCAAAGCCCAGATCCTTATCGATGAGTTACTCTCAGCAAAAGTCTCAAGAAAGTCATGAGACTATAGAGAGGCTTGAGAGAAGCCCGTGAGTGAGCTTAAGTGTTCGGATTTGAAAGAATGTACTCTTATTCATATGAATCGTGTGTTCAAGTTAAAAGCGAGATGTACTCCCAAATTCTCTTCTCTAAACTTTATTCAGGTGAGACCCTTATGAGAGGAGTGTATTCTAAAATGCTTGGGTAGTAATTTTTACCCGAAAGATAGTATGAGTTGTGATGTTATGAGCCACTAGTAGTAGAAGTGCCCAAAGTTAGAAGAATACATCTGGAGGTATAGTAATCTAAGAAAGAGAGATAGTGATGAAGTAATTTATCTTGTTACACTCATGCACCTAGTAAGTTATTAATGAGGAGTTTTCCCTTATGGATAGACTAAGAAGTGATGAGTTTGTGTAGATTTCATGATAGAAAGTAGAGTAATAGTTACTAGTCAGGATGGGTTAGACTATACTTTAACTTGAGAGAAATTTATGATGAGGTGTCAATGTATTAGTATCGACCAAGTATAAGTGGTGAATAGAAGAGCCGAGTATTCGTGATGCGATAGATTTAAGCTAGGCCTATGATTTTTAAAAGGAGAGCCCCATGATATTCAGAGGGTAATAGAACTAATTTCTAAGCTAAGACCTGAATCATTCTATAAAACCTGCAACTCTACTCTTAAAATTTAAATCATTCGTGTAACACCTTGAACTTTGAGAAAGGCTAAAGAGGGCTAACGGGCAAGTCCACAAACCCAAAATGGACCATGGACCCTTCACGGCTCCCTATACGGACAGTTTAGGGGTCCACGACCCATTTAGGGCAAGGTGTCAACTATCCAAGGATTCCAAGGTGGGGTAACCTGGACGGGACCCTAGACGGACCATGGTGTCTTGTACGATCCATTTAGGGGTCCGTACAAGTCACCCATCAGCTTTTGAGTTTCAGGTTAACTTCAAACGACCATATCTCAAAGTGCATAACAAATTAGGTGAACCATGACTTATCAAATTAGAGGTTTTTGAGTCCTCTTTCCAACGCCACCAAGTTTGTCTCATTTCAAGTTCGGAGTAAAATGTTATGCCCATTTTAGTAAAGCCATGTTAGACAGACAAAGGTTCATGAACAGTTATACGGCCCATAAAGAGTTTCACGAACTGTGGAGCCTTAAACGGTCCGTAAACCTCCCTTTTAAGGTACCTCGTCAGTTTTTAAAGTTGGGGTCATTTTGGTCTTTCCCCTATGTGTTTGGTACTTAAACTACTTCATTTTAATCCTTATTCTAAGCCTAAACCACGATATTTTACACTTAATTAAGAGCTTAGAAAGTGTTAATCAGTTCTTCTACGTTCATTAACACTTCAAGTCATTAGAGCAAGGTTCCAAGAGGAGAAAACCTATGGTTTCAAGAATTCTTCGAGTTTCATCGATTTTGCCAAGAACTTCGTTCTTCCAGGTATGTAAGGCTATCATAGTATTGGACTCGTTCATCATCACGCCCTACAATCGGTAAAAGAGTAACCTAGGGTTCTATCCCTAGATTTGAGTATTCTTGAGAAGAATTGATGTTGAGTTCTGAGTTCTTGAGTTCTTGATTTTTGAATGGTTATTCCTAATTATTGAATTACCGTAAATTGTGTATTGAAATTATTGAGGTGATTGTTCATGTCTATTTTTTTAGCATGAACCCTATTCTTGAGTATTCATTGAGTTCTAATTTAGAATTTTTTACAACAAAACATAATTGTTTTAAACTAAGTTTTTTTGAGAAAGTAAAGAGAAGTTTGAGAATTGAGTTTTAACTGAAATTTGAGCAAGAGTATAAGGGAACTAAGTATTTCCAAATGTATCACTTTTTACATTGGGCAAAGAGAAACTTTGATTTCTAAGTGTAATGAGTTCAGAGATATTTCGGAGCAGTTACCTCTTTTAAGAGGATATTTTGAGTAATTACCTCAAAATAGAGAAAGAGTATAGTTTATACATTTGAGCAGTAGTATATATTTTGGGAGTAGTACTGAGAAGCGAGCACCGATATGGGGATGAGTTCAAACAACTCAAAATCCTCATAAACCATGTCTGCCAACATGGGTAAAGGATCATACTTTTTAGATGAATCCTTATTGCTTAGTGGATCCACTTAGTTGAGAGGTTCTACACCCCAATACGGTATATGACTTTCACGATCCGAAAATAGATGTAATGACACTTGTCTATTCCTACCTAGATAAGTCAGCCTCAACCCAGCGAAAATGAAAGAAAATTAGATAACAGTAAAAACAAGAACAAGATAAAGCGGAAAACTTATTCTTCTATTAAAACCCCCAAAATCTGGTTGTCACATGTACAAGTCACTAAATACATAATTATGGAATTAAGAAATAAATAAAAGTACCAATCTTTGTTTATCAAATGGAACAAAGTGTAAGAAAAGGAAAAAGAGGATCCGCCGAATGACAAGCAGCTACTTCTTCAAGTCCTTGACAAGCCTCGAGATCGAAGAAAGAGAAAGAGATCACGCATGTCCCGGCTCGGAACTTACTCAAGTGTAGAAGCAAAGGGTGAGTACCAACAACTTGGTACCGAGCAAGAAACTTACTAAACAAAGTAACTAGCTAGAAAACGAATACCCCGACTCTCCAACCGAACCTCCTCAAACTACAACCTACACAGAAATCAGCCCAACTTAGCAATTCTACAATACACAGCTCACTATCCCAATATTCGCAGTTCAATAACAACAATTCATCAATTAAAGGAATCAAATAAGTCAAAAGGTTCAGTCACATGCAACAAGTATATTAATCTCAAATATCATGCAATGCACGCATAAGCATTAAATGCATCAAGTCACAATAATCAACCTCTTGCCGGAACCATTTTCCATTGACTTTATAACCAATACCGGAAATGACCTCGGCATATTAACACTTGCCGGTAATGACCTCGGCCAAATCACACTCTCTCTAACAAAGAACTTGGCATAATAACACTTACCGGTAAAGTCCTCGGCCTCATAATCCTCACATGTCCAATCATGGTGTCCAACGAACAATGCACGCAAGCAATATCACACCACATAGAAGAGACAACAATTACACATTTCAAGTCCACAATCATGCTTTCAAACATATCATCAATCAATCAATAAGGGTTACGTTAAGACAAATCACATCATCATGTTCAACACATAGCCCTTTTCATTTCAACCTTTTTGTGTTCATTTAGACATAACAAGTGATTTAACCCTTCAACTCATTCCCATTACTCCCAACACACAAGCAACAAAGGAAGCATACGAATTCAACTAGAATACAAGGTTTAGGAAGCCACTTGCCTTAAATCAATCAACAATCACTCCAATAGTTGAATCTTCCCATTTTGAACCACTTCCAAAGCCACAGAATCTATGCACAAGCAAGTATTCACAATAAATTTTCAGAAACAACAATACTCATTTCAATCCTCTTGTAAGATGGGTCAATCAACTCAAAACCCCATACCAAAATTAAGGTTTGAATTCGAAATTTAATACTTGAAAATGATGTTTAAAACTTTATAACTCATTAGTGAAAATCATTTCGAAAAAGGAATCAACACCCCTTCAAAATCACCATCTTAGCTAAGAACTTGGGTTCTTGAAAAACCTTGCTATTAGCCCACAAATTGATGTTAAAACTCATAATTAATTAATGAAAAATAAAGTTTTAGGATCAAGAACACTTGCCCGAATGATATAATATAGAAAATCCTTTCAAAATCGCCACCAAGGGTCCTCAAAGCTCAAAATTGGAAAAATTGGCTTAAGCCCGAAATGGCAGGCCAAAAACCCTCTTTGATGTCGCTTAAGCGAACAGGAGTTTGCTTTAGCGATCCCCGCTAAATATACGGGCATAGCAAAAGTGATACTCCATTCGCAAGAGCGAGGGTCGCTTTAGCAACCGGTCCTTCGCTTAAGCGACAGGACCTTCGCAAAAGCGAGGCCTGCTGCACCAGATCTCAACACCAGAAAAATCAGCCAACTCTCAAAACATCGATAGGACCCTCGGAATTTGTTCGAAACCCCGTACACACGAACAACATATGCAAATCAATTATACTCGATGTTCTGGACACAATGGAATCGTCAAAACATGAATTTGAGGTCTTCTTGATCCGCCATCCGTGAAAACTACAAGAAACTAATCAAACGCCTAAAAAGGCTTAAACAAGCTCTGGACCTCTCAAAAATCAACGAAGACCTCACCTAGGCCTATAATCATCCCCCGAATCCAACGAAACTCTTGAATTTCGATCCAAGCATCCAAACCCTGAATTTAACCAAAGTCAACCCGAATGCTAAAATTCCACAATTTCACAACTTAGGACCTCAAATCCTCAAAAAGACTCAAAATTAGAAACCGACAACTCTCATAGATCATATTTCACATTTCGGGACTGATAGAATCGACAAAATTCCATTCCGACACTCAGAACTACAAAAGACCCCAAAAACCACTTTCTTAACAACTTAGCCTTTAAAACTCGCAAACTTACCAAATTCTCAACTTTTAACTCAAAGTTCAAAATCAACCTTTCAAACTCAGTTAAAAAAATGATTCGGGGTTGATCACGGGAGTGGAAAGACTGTCAATTCATGAAATTTTCCAAATAAGACCGACCGAGTCATTACAAAGACAGATTTGGAAGTGTGGGCAAGACGTTATATCATCATATAACTCATAGTGATGGTTGTCGGTTAGAGAATTTCCAATAGAGTTAAAGTGTATTTTTATATATCACTTATTATGTTGAGTTCATAGATGAGTAAGTATTTTTGTAAAGTTTTAAATGATTTAAATATTTTATTTCTTTACATTCAGCTTGAGTATAGTTATTATCTATAACAATCCTTTCATCAGTTATTTCGGTTCGGCAATATTACATACTCCTACATTCAAATATATTGATGTCATTCGACATGCATCTTTTTATGATGCAGATACATGTATTCAGGATTATCAGCAGGCGTTTCGTTGAGATCACTCTACACTTCAGCTAGCTTTTGGTGAGCCTCCTTGTATTTTGGAGGACTTCACATTTACTTTCTAGTTAGTAGATTTGAGATGTTGTGGGTCTATCTCGACATCCTTTCTTAATAGTAGAGGCTTCATAGATAGATAGAGTCGAGGTGTCTCTCAGTATTTACTTTCTTTTGAGCTGTTTCACAAACTATAAGTATTGCTATTGAGTATTTTCCAGACTTTATGAGTTTAGTATTTGAGTTTAACGGATTCAGTTCTGTTGTAAGCCTTTTATTGCTTGGGTTAGTTTTTCGCTTGTAGTCAGCTATAATGAGGGTTCGCTTAGGGACCAGCAATGGTTCTCGAGTGCCGGTCACGTCCAGGGTGTAGGCTCGGATCATGACGGTCTAGATCAACAGATGAGTCATTGGTTGTTATTTTGCAATTAACAAAGCCACACAAATTTAGAGGTATGAACTTTAAAAATTATAGTGTTTGTTGAAAGTGAATTGTCGTTACTACGAACACATTGAATTTACTATTGTTATAAAATATTCTATAGAAAATTACTCTATTCGTAGTTGTTGGTATCAAACCAAACTATCGATTAATGCAAATTTGCCTCAACCTACTGAATTTATAAAAAGGTTTGACAAGTTCATGTTATTATATAATCTGAATCATATAAATATAACAAATTATTAAACTAATTATTTTGATAAATTTTGTAGATTAATTGCGTCTAGTGATTATAAATATGAGAAACTTTGATAGACTAGTTTACAATAACATATTTTGATTTCTGATGAATTGTCTACAAGAATGGTCTCAAATGCACTGAAGTGAGTTTTTTATTATATAAATTAAATAAGTTGTTTATAATTTATTATTATTATTATTATTATTATTATTATTATTATTATTATTATTATTATTATTATTATTATTATTATTATTATTATTATTATTATTATTATTATTATTATTATTATTATTATTATTATTATTAATAATAATAATAATAAGAAGCCTTACATAAGACTTATGGAATAATAATAATAAGAAGCCTTACATAAAACTAAAAATCTAAAGAATCTCAAGTCTTATGGAATTCTTATTACATATACTCCATAAGACTTTTCTAGGCTCTGATACCATTAACCGCAGGATCCAGGGGTATGGCGGTAGTCCGCCAAGCCGTCCAGACTTGTGGTCATTAAATATCCTTATTAAAGAACAAGAACCAAAATATG